>CAUYQU010063073.1:0-163940 GCA_963574635.1 Cheracebus regulus
TGACTTCCAGGCAAAGCTAAGGCCAACAATTAAAACTTCATTTGGTCTTTTTTTTTTTTCAAAGACAGGGTTTCACCATGTTGGTCAGGCTGGTCTTGAACTCCCGACCTCAGGTGATCTGCCCACCTTGGCCTCCAAAGTTCTTGGATTACAGGCATGAGCCACGATGCCCGACCTCTTTTTTTTTGAGATGGAGTTTCACTCTGGTTGCCCGGGCTGGAGTGCAGTGGCGCAATCTCAGCTCACTGCAACGTCCGCCTCCTGGGTTCAAGTGATTCTCTTGCCTCAGCCTCTTGAGTATCTGGGATTACAGGTATGTGACACCCTGCCCGGCTAATTTTCATTTTTTTTTGTTTTTTTTTTTATAAAGACGGGGTTTCACCATGCTGGTCAGGCTGGTCTTGAACTCCCGACCTCAGGTGATTCGCCTGCCTTGGCCTCCAAAGTGTTTGGATTACAGGCATGAGCCACCATGCCCGGCCAGTTCTCGTATTTTTTTTCAGTAGAGATGGGATTTCACCCTGTTGGCCAGGCTGGTCCCAAACTCCTAACCTCAGGTGATCTGCCTGCCTCAGCCTCCCAACGTGCTGGGATTACAGGTGTGAGCCACTGCACCTGGCCCATGAGCCACTGCGCCTGGCTCCAAGGAGTTCTAAAGTTCATTCACTTCTAAACCACACGCTAACCACACCCCATGATAAAATCAAACAAAACCAAGGCAACAACTTGTGTTCCTTGGTCTTCTCTTCCAAGACAAACTGCTCAGCCACAGGGCTGTTTACTCCTGAGCACAGGAGAACTGCTTTCCCAGGGAGGTCACCTGCCTTTTTTAACTGACATCGCTCACACAGTAATTGCTGTGCCAACTGACCCCTGACCCCACCCCCTCACCTGGAGAAGGTGGCAAATAAGCAACAGTGACAACTTGGATATCTGACACCACCAACCTGGAAAGGGATTGTCAAAAACTAAGCAGAGGCCGGGAATGGTGGCTCATGCCTGTAATCCCAGCACTTTGGGAGGCCAAGGCAGGTGGATCACTTGAGGTCAGGAGTTGGAGACCAGCTTGGTCAACATGGTGAAATCCTGTCTCTACTGAAAATACAAAAATTAGTCAGGCATGGTGTTGGGTACCTGTAGTCCCAGGTACTCAAGAGGCTGAGGCAGGAGAATCACTTGAACCCTGGAGGCGGAGGATGTAGTAAGCCGAGATAGAGCCACTGCACTCCAGCCTGGGCAACAGAGCGAGACTCTGTCTCAAAAACCAAACAAACTAAAACTACTAAACCTCTACTTTAAAATTTTTTATTTATTGATTTATTTTTTGAGACAGAGTTTTTGTTGGAAGATTGAATAAAAAAGGCTTCTGTCACCAAGTGCCCGGCCGCTCTGGGGACAGTGCCAAGTGGGGAGTTTGACTGGGGTAGTACACCTGTCTTTCATTTTTTATTTTTAAAATTATTAAAAAAAGAGAGAGAGAGAGACAGAGCTTCGCTCTTTTTGCCCAGGCTAGAGTACAATGGCACGGCCTTGGCTTACTGCAACCTCTGCCTCCCGGGTTCAAGTGATTCTCTTGCCTCAGCCTCCCAAAGTGCTGGGATTACAGGTGTGAGCCACCGTGCCCAGCCTAAAATTTTTTTTTAGTAGAGACGAGGTTTCATCATGTTGGCCAGGCTGGTCTCGAGCTCTTGACCTCAGGTGATCCACCCAACTCGGCCTCCCAAAGTGCTGGGATTACAGACATGAGACACCACACCCAGCCTGACCAATTGTTTTGAACAGGAATATCATATTCCCAGGTTTTGATAGCACCTCCAGACACTAGCCAGTCACACTGCAAATTCCTGCCCTTGATCAGAAAGGATCCTGGGCAAAAAGTTGCAGGTGAACTGATACAAACCCATCACTCCCCTTACACAAGGAGGAGTAACCATATGGGGAAATGACCTTCCATAGGGAAGTGCAACAGGCAACAGTTATTCCTCTGGGGGCATCTTCCTTCTCAGAGGCAACTCATCACCTCTCAGATTTGAGTGTACCCAGAAGTGTACTCATCGGGTCAGGCGCTAACTGTGCTAACCAAGAATCTTAAGACTGATGCATGAGGCTGGGCACAAGGGCTCACGCCTGTAATCCCAGCACTTCAGAAGGCTGAGGAGGGCAGATTGCTTGAGCCCAGGAGTTCGAGACCAGCCTGGGAAACATGGTGAAACCCCATCTCTTACAAAAACTAAAAAAAAATGTTAGTCGAGTGTGATGGCTCGCACCTGTAGTCCCAGCTACTTGGGAGGCTGAGGTAGGAGGATCACTTGAGCCTGGGAGGTTGAGGCTGCAGTGAGCCGTAATTGTGCCACTGCACTCCAGCCTGGGCAACAGAGCAAGACCTTGTCTCAAAATAAATAATAATTTTAAAAATCAGTTGGGCGTGGTGGCACCTGCCTGTAGTCCCAGTTACTGGGGAGGCAGAGGTCGAAGGATTGCTTGAGCCCAGGAGCAGGAGGCTGCAGTGGAGCTGCAATTGTGCCACTATACTCCAGCCTGAGTGACAGAGCAAAACCCCGTCTCAAAAACCAACAAACAAAAAATAAGCCAGGCATGATCATGCCTGTAATCCCAGCACTTTGGGAGGCTGAGGAGGGTAGATCACATGAGGTCAGTAGTTCGAGACCAACCTGGCTAACATAGTGAAACCCCCGTCTCTACTAAAAATACAAAGATTAGCTGGACGTGGTGCTGCACACTTGTAATCCCAGCTACTTAGGAAGCTGAGGTGGGAGGATCACTTGAACCAGGAGGCAGAGATTGCAGTAAGCCTAGATTGTACCCCTTCGTTCCAGTCTGGGCGACAGATCGAGACTCCCTCTCAAAATATAATAAGAAAAAAAGAAAGGAAGGAAGGGAGGGAGGGAGGGAGAGAGAAAGACCAATGTATGAATGCAGTGGAGCCATAATTGTGTCACTGCCCTCCAGCCTGAGTGACAGAGCAAAACTCTGTCTCTAAAAAAATTAAAAAGATTGGGCATGGTGGCTCCCGCCTGCAATCCCAGCACTTTGGGAGGCCAAGGTGGGCAAATCGCCTGAGGTCAGGAGTTTGAGACCAGCCTGGCTAACATGGAGAAACCCCATCTTTACTAAGTACAAAAAAATTAGCTGGGCATGGTGGCAGGTGCCTGTAATCCCAGCTACTTGGGAGGCTGAGGCAGGAGGATTGCTTGAACCCAGGAAGTGGAGGTTGCAGTGAGCCGAGATTGTGCCATTGCACTCCAGCATGGGCAAGAAGAGTGAAACTCTGTCTCAAAAATAAATAAATAAATAAATAAATTCTCGATAGCTGAAAATGTCAAATCCTAGAAAACACAGCATTCCTACAAGTGATTTAACATGTTCTTGAACAGTTGTTGGCCAAAGATTCATTCGATGAATTTGATTTTTCTGAAATTTGGATGATTCAGATAGTTCTGATGTTAGTTCTGTTTAGAAATAAATCCAAGAACAGTTTTTATATTTTATTTTCACATTGAAAATCAGTCAGATATCCTTCGGCCTCAAAGAGCGTGTTTATGTAAAATTAAATGAGCGCTGGCAGTAAGCTGCATTTTTTCTTTTTCTTTTCTTTATTTTTTTTTTTGGGACAGAGTCTTGCCCTGTTGCCCAAGCTGGAGTGCAGCAGCATAATCTCA
Source organism: Cheracebus regulus (assembly GCA_963574635.1). Classification (NCBI taxonomy): domain Eukaryota; kingdom Metazoa; phylum Chordata; class Mammalia; order Primates; family Pitheciidae; genus Cheracebus; species Cheracebus regulus. The sequence continues at coordinate 3,681 of CAUYQU010063073.1, forward strand.
GCTGACTGCAACCTCTGCCTCCGGGGTTCAAAGATTCTCCAGCCTCAGCTTCCCGAATAGCTGAGATTACAGGTGCCCACCACCACACCCATGTACTTTTTGTTGTTTTTTTTTTTTTTTAGTAGAGACAGGGTTTCATGTTGACCAGGCTAGTCTCAAACTCCTGACTTTGTGATCCGCCTGCCTTGGCTTCCCAAAGTGCTGGGATTACAGATGTGAGCCACCACACCTGGCCCACCTTTTTCTTCTAAAAGGGAAAAGGGTTAAAAAAAAAAAAAAGAAAGAAAAAGAAAAGACTCTGAGGCCGGGTGCAGTGGCTCACGCCTGTAATCCCAGCACTTTGGGAGGCTGAGGTGGGTGGATCACCCGAGGTCAGTAGTTCAAGACCAGCCTGCGCAACATGGCGAAACCCTGTCTGTACTGAAAATACAAAATTAGCTGGGCATGGTGGCGCATGCCTGTAATCCAAGCTACTCGGGAGGCTGAGGCAGAAGAATCGCTTGAACCCAGGAGGCAGAGGTTGCAGTGAGCCCAGATTGCGCCATTGCACTCCAGCCCTTGCAACAAGAGCAAAATTCCATCTCAAAAAAAAAATAAAAATAAAAATTTAAAAAAAGACTCTGGTCCCAATTTTTTCATTTCCAAAATGTTCATAATAGTTATTATGTAAAGCACTTAGGACAGTGTGTAGTATGTAACAAGCCCTACATAGGGGTTAACTATTACTGATATTATTATTATTGTATCATTATTATTACTGATAAGTGTCTCATAGGACACCCCCTGGGTGGTTTTAAGGCACTCAAGAAGCTGAGTCAAAAGAATGCTTAGAAATCACGAAGTCAGAAGAACGTGGATGTCCTTGTGGGATACTGAATGAGACCTTGGAAAGCCCTTCATTCGCTCATCCGTCAGTTACGTGAATCTGTGCCAGGCACTGCTCTCAGTGCTGGGAAAACAGCAATGACCAAAATAGACGCAATTTCCTGCTCGTATGAAGCTTATATCTTAGCAGAGGAAGACTGGAAATGAACAAATAAACAAACAAATGGAGCAGGCAAAGATCAGTATTATGAAAAAATAAAAAGTCAGTATGATGGAAGCAGGGAAGCATATTAGCTTGAGAGTTGAAGGAGTCCGCTCAGAGAAGGGAACATTCTGATTCTTGAAACCTCCTGGGGAAGGGCATTCCGGCTGTGGGAATAGCTGTTGCATAGGTCCTGAGGCAGGAACACACCAGGTGTGTTGCAGGAAAAGGGAGAAGGCCAGTGTAGCTGGAATATGTTGAGCCTGGAGGCAAGGAGTGGCAGGAAGCAAGGGTGGAACCAGGAAGGGCCTGCAGGTCACATGTGACAGCTGGTTCCATGAGGGCCCCCAGTGATCCCTACTTTAGTTATTTTTTTGAGATGGAATCTCACTCTGTTGCCCAGGCTTGAGTGCAGTGGACTGATCTCGGCTCACTGCAACCTCCGCCTCCCGGGTTCAAGTGATTCTCCTGCCTCAGCTTCCCAAGCAGCTGAGACTACAGGCTTGTGCCACCAGGCCTGGCTAATTTTTGTGTTTTTAGTAGAGATGGGGTTTCACCATGTTGCCCAGGCTAGTCTCGAACTCCTGACCTCAAGTGATCCTCCCACCTCGGCCTCCCAAAGTGCTGGCATTACAGGTGTGAGCCACCGAGCCCAGCCAATCCCTGCCTCTTGGTGTTAACGCCCTGTGTGGTCCCCTCCCACATTGAACAGGGCTGTCCTGTGTCCGATAGGATATTAGAGAAATTACGGGATATGACTTCCAGGGATAGATCCTAAAAGACATCGAGGCCTCCTTCTCCTTCTTGCTTGGATCATTTGCTCTGGGGGAAGCCAGAAGCCATGTCCTGAGGACACTCAAACAGCCTAGTGGAGAGTCCATGTGATGGGGAACTGAGGTCTCCTGTCAAGATCCAGCATTACCTTTTCACGTGAGTGGGGCACCTTGGGTGTCCTAGCCCCAGCCAAGCCTTCCAATGACTGCAGCCCTGGCTGAGATCTTGACTTTAACTGCACCAGAGACCCCAGAGCCAGGATTAGCCATCAGAGCTGCTCCCAGCTTCCTGACCCACAGAAACTGTCTGAGATAATAGATGTGTATTGTTTTGGGTTTTTTTTCCCTCTCTCTCATTAAATTTTTTTTTCCTTTCCTTTTCCTGTAAGTCAGGAAACAGATATGTATTTATGTATATTTATTTATTTATGTTTTTGAGACAGGGTCTTGCTCTGGCTGGAGTGCAGTGGCGTGATCTAGGCTCACTGTAACCTCCACCTCCTGGGCCCAAATAATCCTCCAACTTCAGTCTCCCAAGTAGCTGGGACTACAAGCATGTGCCACCATGCCCGGCTAATTTTTGTATTTTTTTGTAGAGACATGGTTTCTCCATGTTGCCCAGGCTGATCTCGAACTCTTGGACTCAATGGATTTGCCCGCCTCAGCCTCCGAAAGTGCTAGGATTATAGGTGTCAGCCATTGCACCTAGCCAAATGTGTATTTTTTTTTTTTTTTTTGAGACGGAGTCTTTTGTCTGTTGTCCAGGCTGGAGTGCAATGGTGTGATCGCGGCTCACTGCAAGCTCCGCCTCCTGGGTTCAAGCGATTCTAGTGCCTCAGCCCCCTGAGTGGCTGGGATTACAGGCACCCGCCACCATGCCTGGGTGATTTTTGTATTTTTTATAGAGATGGAATTTCACCATGTTGGCCAGGCTGGTCTGGAACTCCTGACCTCAAGTGACCCACCTGCTTTGGCCTCCCAAAATTTTGGGATTACAGGCATGAACCACTGCGCCCGGCCTAGATGTATATTGCTTAAAGCATCAAATTCCAGGGCAGTTTATTATGCAGTAATAGACTACCAATATACCATAAGAACTTGGGATTTTAGTCTAAATATGATGGAATGCCATTTAAGTATGAAGGAATGCAAGGGAGCGTCATGACCTGATTTCTGGTGTGGAAAAACCTTCTGACTACTGGATGAAATCTGGATAATAGGGAGCTACAGAAGAAGCAGGGGTCTACTTACAAGCTATGTTTTTTTTTTTCACATGGACTGCTTCACAAATTTTCGTGTCATCCTTGTGCAGGGGCCATGCTAATCTTCTCTGTATCATTCCAATTTTAGTATATGTGCTGCCAAAGTGAGCACTACTTAGGAGTTATTAAATTAGTACAGCAGGTGTTGATGATGGCCTGGACCCAGGTCACAGAGTTGGAAATGACAGAAGTGGACAGATTAGGGTTGTAATTGGAGTTAGAGCCCACAGAACTTGCTGACAGTTGAATATGATAAGGGAGGCAAGGGAAGAAATCAAAGATGCCAGGCTTTGGCTGAAGCAACTGGGTATTCAGCAGTGCCATTTCCTGCCAAGGAGAGGCAGCTGGGATTACAGGTGCCCGCCACCACACCAGGCTGTTTTTTTTTTTTTTTTAAAGACAGGGTCCCGGGTGCGGTGGCTCAGGCCTGTAATCTTAGCACTTTGGGAGGCCGAGGTGGGTGTATCACCTGAGGTCAGGAGTTCAAAACCAGCCTGGCCATCATGGTGAAACCCCATCTTTAAAATAATAATAATAAAAAAAGACAGGGTCTTGCTCTGTTGCCTGGGCTGGAGTGTATTGGAGCTGTCATAGCTCACTGTGGCCTCCAAATCCTGGCCTCAAGCAATCTTCTTGTGTCAGCCTCTTAGAAAAAAGTATTTCTTTTTCTTTCTTTTCTTTTATTTTTTTTTAAGATGGAACTTCGCTCTTGTTGCCCAGGCTGGAGCGCAATGACGCAATCTTGGCTTCCCCCAACCTGTGCCTCCCAGGTTCAAGCAATTCTCCTGCGTCACCCTCCTGAGTAGCTGGGATTACAGGCATGCATCACCCTGCCTGGTTAATTTTATATTTTTAGTAGAGATGGGGTTTCTCCATGTTGGTCAGGCTGGTCTTGAATTCCCGACCTCAGGTGATCCGCCTGCCTTGACATCTCAAAGTACTGGGATTACAGGCATGAACCACTATGCCTGGCCAGAAAAAACAGTATTTTTTTTCTTTTTTATTTTCTAAGATGTGGTTTCACCATGATGGCCAGGCTGGTCTTGAACTCCTGACCTCAGGTGATCCACCCACCTTGGCCTCCCAAAGTGCCAGGATTTGCAGGCGTGAGCCACCATGCCTGGCCAAAAAAAAGTATTTCTAAAGCAGAGAAGGGTGAGCCAAAAAATAGCTGTAACTTTCAGGAAGCTTGTCTTACCCTACAAGGTCCTGACCTGTCAGTGACACAGAGTGCTCATCTGCACAATGTTTTGCTGCTTCTCGAATACTCTCCATCCTGTTTCAACCAGTGTGTCTCCCTCTGTAGATGAGCCAATGTTCTACTGGCCTGGGAGGAATCCAGCTACCTCCACCCATCAGCATACCTACCAGGTTGAACCAACTCAGTTTAGAGGACCCCAGAGGCAGCTATGTAAATATGGGTTAGGTTCAGCAGGGGGCTTCTTTGGCCCTTACAGATATAGACAATGCTACTTAAACCCCATTTGAAAGGCTTCTTTGAGGCCAGACACAGTGGCTCATGCCTGTAATCCCAGCACTTTCAGAGGCAAAGGTGGGTAGATCACCTGAGGTCAGGAATTCAAGACCAGCCTGGCCAACATTGCAAAACCCATTTCTACTAAAAATACAAAAATTAGCTGGTCTTGGTGGTGCGCACCTGTAATCCCAGCTATTCAGGAGGTTGAGCAAGAGAATTGGTTGAACCTGGGAGGCGGAGGTTGCAGTGAGCTGAGCTCGTGACACTGCACTCCAGCCTGGGCAACAGAGTGAGACTCTGTCTCAAAAAAATAAAAATAAATGAAAAATAAGAAAGACTTCTGGGGCTAGGAGTGGTGGCTCATGCCTGTAATCCCAGCATTTTGGGTTGCCGAGGCGGGCGGATCACCTGAGGTCAGGAGTTTGAGACCAGCCTGACCAACATGGCAAAACTCCATCTCTACTAAAAATACAAAAATCAGCCAGGCATAGTGGCAGGTACCTGTAATCCCAGCTACTCAGGAGGCTGAGATAGAAGAATTGCTTGAACCTGGGAGGCGGAGGTTGCTGTGAGCCAAGATCGCCCCATTGCATTGGGCAAACCCTGTCTCTACTAAAAAAATAAGAAAATTAGCCGGGCATGGTGGTATGCCCCTGTAATCCCAGCTACTTGAGAGGCTGAGGCAGGAGAATCACTTGAACCTGGTAGGCAGAGGTTGCAGTGAGCTAAGATCACGCCACTGCACTCCAGCCTTGGCTACAGAGCGAGACTTCGTCTCAAAGGGAAAAAAAAAAGGCTTTTTTGCAGGATGTTAGCTCTCACGGTTGCTTCTGGTTCCCATGAACTGGTTTACTTGAGGGACTCTCCCACCATCCCACGGGTCTAGTTCCTTATCTAAGAGCACAGACTGAGATGTGAAACATACCCTTGCCACCTGTCACTAAACCAACCACTCACACAAGGTTTCTATGTATTTGGAGATCTCTGTAGAACAGTTGGGAAGATGCAGGGATTTATGCTGTAGAAACGTGAGCAGCTTGAAATTCAGTGTCAGTGATTTTTCTCCCAAAGTCGTCAGCCATTTCCATAGTTCAGGCTCCAACTTCCTTACACACGGCTCAGCCTTCCTCTCTGCTCTTTCCTCTCTTTCTCTTCTAGTTCTAAATTTTTGGTTCATTTAAAAATGCACACTGGGTGAGCTCACGCCTGTAATCCCAGCACTTTGGGAGGTCGAGGAGGGCAGATCACTTGAGGTCAGGAGTTTTAGACCAGCCTGGCCAACATAGCAAAACCCTGTCTCTACTAAAAATACAAAAATTAGCGGGGCATGGTGGCACATGCCTGTGATCCCAGCTACTTGGGAGACTGAGGTGGGAGGATTGCTTGACCAGGAAGGCAGAGGTTGCAGTGGGCTGAGATTGCACCACTGCACTCCTGCCTGAGCAACACAGAGACAAAAAAAAAAAAAAGCAGTCACTCCTCATTCTTCTCCCCACACTCCAGCCCCTGGCAACCATTTATGGCCAGACATGGTGGCTCTTGCCTGTAATCCCAGCACTTTGGGAGGCCATCTAAGGTCAGGAGTTCAAGACCAGCCTGGCCAACATGGTGAAACCTGTCTCTACTAAAAATACAAAAATTAGCCAGGTGTGGTGGCGAGTGCCTGTAATCTCAGCTACCTGGGAGGCTGAGGCAGGAGAATCGCTGGAATCCGGGAGGCGGAGGTTTCAGTGAGATGAGATTGTGCCACACTGTACTCCAGCCTGGGCAACAGAGTGAGATGCCGTCTTAAAGAATAAATAAATAAATAGGCCAGGAGTGGTGGCTCACGCCTGTAATCCCAGTACTATGGGAGGCCAAGGCAGGTGGATCATTTGAGGTCAGGAGTTTGAGATCAGCCTAACCAACATGGTGAAACCCCGTCTCTACTAAAAATGTAAAAATTAGCTGGATGTGGTGGTGGGCGCCTATAGTCCCAGCTACTTCAGCTACTTGGGAGGCTGAGGCAGGAGAATCACTTGAACCCGGGAGGCAGAGGTTGCAGTGAGCCAAGATCACGCCACTGCACTCCAGCCTGGTGACAAAGTGAGGCTCCATCTCAAAAAATAAAATAAAAAATAAATAAATAAATAAACTGCAGAGCATTTGGGCTCATTCTCTTACTGCTTTGCTGAATGCTGACCTGGGCTCTGCATCTCATCTGTTCTTAAAACAGTTACCAGTGACTTTCCTAAACAAAGACCGTTTCCTCCCCAGGAGGAATTTTGGTGTCATCCTTAGGACACAAATATACACGTCAACCTCTGATAATCTGGAAGAAATTAAAAAGTAGTAAAGCACTATCCATGCTCTCAAAGAGCTTAACATTTAGTGAATGAAGTGATATTTACACCTCAAATACTAAGAAGCCGTGCAAAAATGAATCCAGAATGCCCGGCAGAGATGATTGGGATTGGTATTTGGGAAATAAAGTGCCAGATAAGGTTCCTGGGGTGGGAGTAGGGCTGGCTGTCTTGTCAGCTAGTGTTTGGACCACCATGGCTGGCACTGGCTTCTCTTCCTCCCCTCCCCTCCCCTGCCCGCTCCTCTCCTTATCTCTCCACTGGCTCCCTTCCCCCCTCCCTGCTAGAGTGTAGTGGCATGATCTTAGGCTTACTACAGCCTCCACCTCCTGGGTTCAAGCAATTTTCCTGCCTCAGCCTCCTGAGTGACTGAGATTACAGGCACCTGCAACCACGCCCAGCTAATTTTTGTATTTTTACTATAGACTGGGTTTCACTATGTTGTCCAGGCTGGTCTCGAACTCCTGACCTCAGGTGATCCACCAGCCTCAGCCTCTCAAAGTGCTGGCATTACAGGTGTTAGCCACTGTGTCCGGCCTGAACATATCTATTCTTGCCACCCAGGTGCTGCCACCTTAGCACAGGGCCTGGGTTGCTGAGATTACTGTAAAGCCTCCTTTCTTGGCTGAGCAGGGTGGCTCATGTCTATAATCCCAGCACTTTGGGAGGCTGAAGTGGGAGGATTACTTGAATCCAGGAATTCAAGACCAGCCTGGTCAACATAGTGAGACCCTGTTTGTACTCATTAAAAAAATAAGACCAGGTGTGGTGGCTCATGCCTGTAATCCCAGAACTTTGGGAGACCGAGGCGGGCTGATCACCCTAAACCTGGTCAGTTTTGAAAGGGTTTATTCCAGGCTGATTGAACAACATTTGAAACCTGTATCCGTTTTTTTTCCTTTTTTTTTGAGACAGAGTCTCCCTCTGTCCCCCAGGCTGGAATGCAGTGGCTTGATCCCGACTCACTGCAACCTCTGCCTCCCGAGTTCAAGTGATTCTCCTGCCTCAGCCTCCTGAGTAGCTGGGATTACAGGCGCACATCACCACACCCAGCTAATTCATTTGTATTTTTTTTTTAGTAGAGACAGGGTTTCACCATGTTGGCCAGGCTGGTCTCGAATGCCTGACCTCATGATCCACCCGTCTCAGCCTCCCAAAGTGCTGGGATTACAGGCGTGAGCCACCCCGCCCCGCCGAAACCTGTATCTTAATACCATGTGACAATGAAGTTTTCAGCTGTATCTTGTAAATATTCCACAGGGTCACATAAGGAAGGAAACAGTAATTCTCTGCTTACTGTAACAGCTGAGCCGAAGTCACTGGGTATTACTACACTGGCTGGTCTAACCAAAACATGTCACTGAAGGGGTTCACTTACTGATTGATTCATTAGCCACAAGGCAAAGGAGTGTCGCATGGTCCAGTTTGTCTAATGCTGAAGGTCTTCTCCACCCTGTCCTGCTCCTGCTTCCTCTCTTCTCTTTTCCTTCTCTTTCCTCTTGGTACTTCCGCCTCCTCCTCCTTTTGTTTAATGAGAAAGGAGAACAATGAATATTTATATAGCTAGGGGAAACGAGTCAATAGAAAGGAAGTGCCTAAAAATACCGAGTCAGGGCCGGGGCTCACACTTATAATCCTAGCACTTTGGGAGGCTGAGGCGAGCTGATTCCCTGAGGTTAAGAGTTCGAGACCAGCCTGACCAACATGGTGAAACCCTGTCTCTACTAAAAATACAAAATTGGCTGGGTGTGTTGGCGCACACCTGTAATCCCTGCTACTCAGGAGGCTGAGGCAGGAGAATAGCTTGAACCTGGAAGGCGGAGGTTGCCGTGAGCCGAGATCTCGACATTGCACTTCAGCCTGGACAATAAGAGTGAAACCCCATCCCCCAACCCCCAAAAAATTAGCTGACTGTAGTGGCACGTGCCTGTAGTCCCAGATACTTGGGAGGTTGAGGCAGGAGAATCGCTTGAACCCGGGAGGCAGAGGTTGCAGTGAGCTGAAATCACACCACTGCACTCCAGCCTGGAGACAGAGCAAGACTCAATCTCAAAAAATAAATAAATAACTAGAGTCAGGATCATGGAGGACTCACATGCAAAGAACCATGTGTTGGTATCCAAAAATAACTGCAAAGCAACTTCAAATCTCATTGTAGTCTCTTGAGAAAAATGTCAAAGGGGGAATTACATAAATTATTAATGAGAAACTTTCTTAAAATCATATTGTTCACTTCTCTTTCTCTTTCCCTCATCTTGTTTGCAAAGGAGACTTTTTTTTTTGAGATGGAATCTCGCTCTGTGGCCCAGGCTGGAGTGCAATGGTGTGATTCTCCTGCCTCAGCCTCCTGAGTAGCTGGGATTACAGGTGCATGCCACCACACCTGGCTAATTTTTGTATTTTTAGTAGAGATGGGGTTTCATCATGTTGGTCAGGCTGGTCTTGAACTCCTGACCTTGTGATCTGCCTGCCTTGGCCTCCCAAAATGCTGGGATTACAGGCATGAGTCACTGTGCCTGGCCAACTGTTTTTACCTGTTAGGTTATCGAATTGTTGTATAGCATCGGAGCAATAGGGGAAACACATTTCACCCATTTGGCCAAAGTATTTCTCACTCTGCCCTAAAGCCTTTCTTTTCCCTCCCTCCAAACTTTCTCCAGCTCTTCCCTTATCCAGATCATCCTGGCTCTTCTCTCTTCACTCTTCTCTCTGCCTTCTTTCATTATTTTATTTATTTATTTATTCGAGACGAAGTCTCGCTCTATCGCCCAGGCTGGAGTGCAATGGCGCTATCTCAGCTCACTGCAACCACAACCTCCGAGGTTCAAGCAATTCTCCTGCCTCAGCCTCCTGAGTAGTTGGGATTACAGGTGCTCACCACCATGTCTGGCTAATTTTTGTATTTTTAGTAGTGATGGGGTTTTACCATGTTGGCCAGGCTGGTCTCAAACTCCTGACCTCAGGTGATCCACCCGCCACGGCCTCCCGAAGTGCTGAGATTACAGGAGTGAGTCACTGTGCCCGGCTTCTCTGTCCTCTTTTAAAACACATCTTCTCTCATCTGCTGGTAACTGCCCATGCCATCTAAAATAAGTCAAATTACCCAAGGCTCAGCCTTTCTCAGTCCTACCTTTCACCTATTATTCTGATATGTGCAATGATCTGGGAGCATTACAGGTCCTAACAGAATCCTTCTTAGCAAGTGGGAGGAGGAAAAGAGACTGTGGATACTCATGCATTATTAATGATTATTTTCCTGTCAAAGATATAAAACAATGTGGTAAGCGAGGTGATGCAGATATTCACAGGCAATTATAAGAAAACAGCAGGGAGAAGACAACCTGATCTTAAAAGATGCTACGCAGTCGACCAGGAAGAAAGAAGGCAAGAAGGGCATTTCAGGCTCAAAAAACAGCATCAGCAAAGGCGAGCTTGTCCAACCCGAGGCCCGAGGGCCACATGCCGCCCAGGACAGCTTTGAACACGGCCCAACACAAATTCGTAAACTTTCTTAAAACACTATGAGATTTATTTCGCAATTTTGTTTTTAGCCCATCAACTATCGTTAGTGTATTGTATTTATTTATTTATGTTTGAGACAGAGTCTTGCTCTGTCACCAGGCTGAAGTACAATGGCACCATCTCAGCTCACTGTAACCTCCGCCTCCCGGGTTCAAGCGATTTCCCTGCCTCAGCCTCCTGAGTAGCTGGGACTGCAGGCGCCCACCACTATGCCCAGCTAATTTAAAAAATTGAAAAAAAAAAATTTTTTTTGTTATTATTATTTTTGTAGAGACGGGGTTTCGCCATCTTGGCCAGGCTGGTCCTGAACTCCTGACCTTGTGATCCACTTGCCTCGGCCTCCCAAAGTGCTGGGATTATAGGTGTGAGCCACCATGCCCAGACACAAGGCAGCAAGTAAGTGCTGTGGAAACTTCCAAGGTAAGCCAGCTGCCTGCAGGGAGTTTGAGAACCATGCTGTACAAGGCAGACTTTTGCAAAGGTGGCAATGCAGACACAGAAAAGGAGGCACAGCTTTTTTTTTCTTTTTTTTTTTTGAGATGGAGTCTTGCTCTGCAGCCCAGGCTGGAGTACAGTGGTGTGATCTTGGCTCACTGCAACCCCTGCCTCCTGGGTCCCGGTTCAAGCAATTCTCCTGCCTCGGCCTCCTGAGTAGCTGGGATTACAGGCACATGCCACCATGCCCAGCTAATTTTTGTATTTTTAGTTTCACCATGTTGGCCAGGCTGGTCTGGAACTCCTGACGTCGTGATCCACCTGCCTCAGACTCCCAGAGTGCTGGGATTACAGGCGTGAGCCACCGTGCCCAGCCGAGGCAGATTGTATATAAAGAGAGTCAATGACTAAAAGCCAGGGAAAGGCTGGGATGATGGCTCACACTTGTGATTCCAGCACTTTGGAAGGCTGAGGCAGGAGGATCGCTTGAGGCCAGGAGTTTGAGACTAGGCTGAACAACATAGCAAGATCCCATTTCTAAAAAAAAATAAAAAAGGGGCGGGTGCGGTGGCTCACGCCTGTAATCCTAGCACTTTGGGGGGGCCGAGGTGGGTGGATCCCCTGAGGTCAGGAGTTCAAGACCAGCCTGGCCAACATGGTGAAACCCTGTCTCTACTAAAAATACATAAATTAGCAGGGCGTGGTGGCAGGCACCTATAATCCCAGCCACTCAGGAGGCTGAGGCAAGCGAATCACTTAAACCTGGGAAGTGGAGGTTGCAGTGAGCCAAGATCGTGCCATTGCACTCCAGCCTAGGCAACAAGAGCAACACTCCATCTAAAAACAAACAAACAAACAAACAAACAAAGTAAAGAAAGAACCTGCAAAGCATAGGGAACCACCTTATGAAGGAGCAGAGGTGGAAAGGTCTCTGACACATTTAAAGAATGGTGGTGAATCTATATGGCTGCAGAAATAGTTTAGCCTGTGGGTAGTGAGACCTGGAAATGTATGTCTGAGGTCTGAGTCAATTTATGAAGCGCTCTGAACATCAGGCAGAGAGATTTGGACCTACCTATTTGCAAAAGTGAGCTATAGATACTTGTGTGTGGGGTAGTGACATGATTCTAATGGTGTTTTAGGCAACAGCTAAATTGGGTCATACAAAATTAGGTACTAAAATGCCATCTTCTTGTCCAGTTGAGAAAGGGATTTTAATTACATAATTAAATTCATGAATATGGGCAGGAAGGGGCTCTTACTTCACAGGGCCAATCTCGGTTTTTTCCCAATTTTATAAACAAGTTCTTTTTTTTTTTTTTTTTAAACAAACAAAAAAAAACAGACCTTCTAGACTTAGATCTCTGGGAAAAGAAATAAATACTGACACAAGCTTGCTTTGTTTTCCCAAGAGAGGTCTCCCAGGCGATTTCTCTTATTATCTAGAAAAAAAATTTTAATTTGTTTTTCCTTTTAGATTTCAGCCGAGCTGGAAGCGGGAGGGAAGAATTGCAGTACTGTTTTATATTTTTCTAGCTTTGGTTTGGACGCAATATTCGTCCTGAGGGAGTCCCTCCAAGACCCCTCGGAGCAAGGCGTCTCCAGGCATTTGTTCCCGGTAACAAGGAGGGCGCTTAGAAGAACTTGAGAGAGGCGGGGAGCTCTGCAAAGGGCTTATTTTAAAAAGAAAGGAAAAAAAGAGGGGCGTGCCGTCTAGCTTTTTAGAATAATTCTGTAAGAAAATGAATCGGAGCGAAAAGCCATGCCCTCCGGTCAGGGCTTCTGGATTGGAAAGTACCTGAGCATTACGCCCAGGAAAACACAGTGGCTCTTTACCCGCCCGGCCGCATCATTCGGCACTTAATTCCGCCAGGCTCCCAGAGGGGCGGGTGCAGCTACAGCCTAGCATGCCGCGTAGCCAATAAGAAGCCGTAATTCCCTCCCATTCTCAAATTCTGACCAATCGATGGCCTGAACTTTAGCTCTCTGGCCCGGGCCTCCGTTGTTCGGAAGGGAGGCAAGCACTCTCAGAGTTGCCAGTAACCGACATGGCTGCGGCCCCCCGGAGGAGGGGACATGAAGTGAGGAGGGGGCTGGGAGGGGAGAGGACGCGGGCGAGGAAAACCGGCCCCCGGGCCCCGGTAAGTACGAGAAGGCCCGTGGCCCGAAAGTGGGGAGCAAGGGGGCGTGGGGCTAGGCCTTAAGCGTCCTTTGGATTCTTGGTCAAGGAAAGGGGAGTCTGGGGTCTGCACCCAGAGAACGGCCTCAGGGAATGCCTCCTGAGGGGGGAGTCCAGGGACTGGCTCTGGTCTCTAGCTCTTGACCATTGCCTTCTCCCGAGTCTTCAGACTCTTGCTCTCATCCCTGTCTTGGTCCATCGCAGGGTCTGTCGCCAGAAATAAAGCCTCTCGCCAACAAAGAATCCCTGCCCCATGTCTGTCGTGCCTGGGCCCTGGCCCAGAGGGCTCCCAACGCCGACGCCTTGAGTATTTATTTCGAAACCCCTGGGAGACCTCATCCCCAGACCCAAATAAAGACCGTTGTCCCGCCTGCGCGCGCTCTCCGCAGCCGCCCGGGGTCCTCGCGCGGCGGTCCTCAGCTGGATGGAGCCGGCCGAGGGGTTCCTGGCAGCCCTCCCTGATCCTGCAGTTTAGAGCGTGCTTTCTTTTCCTTCCGCCTTTCCAGAAGCGTTTTCAGGCTCCTCAGAAGCTACCACAGGCTCACCATCGTCACCATCGGGTACAGTGACTCCTGTGCTATGTATGCCTTCGTTGCTGTGCCGCACACCCCTGGAGCCCGGGTCTTCCGGTCCCTTGTATACCACGATGTGGCCCCTGCCCGTCGCCCAGCGCCAGATGCAAGCAAAGCCCCGCTCTTTCTTTCATTGGTGTGTCACCGCGGGCTGCACTTTGGCGTTGCCTTGGTCACGTGCTGCTACATCCCACCCTCTCCCCTTAGCTTTTTTGTGGCTCTTGGGGGAAAAAATGAGGGAGCGCTCTGTAAAGAATCGATTTTCCTTCTGGTATATGGGTATATGCATTGGAGAGAAGGATAGTTTCTCATGAATTATCCAAGATGCTCAGCTTTAGTGACATAGGTGAGTTATTCCGTAGGTAATCTTAGAAGATGGAAGCAGGGAGGGGGCAGTTTTAACATTTTCATTTTACAGATGTGGACATTGTTTGTAGAGGCAAGGCCAGGGTCACCTAGAGCCAGACTAGAATCTGAAAGTCCAGGTGCTTGAGTTCTTTTTCCGCTACAGCCCGTTGTTACCTAGGTGTGACCTGAGAAAATCAAGTTTCCTGACCTCCTCCCCCTCCATCCCCATCCCCACCCAGCCTCTTGCAGGGTGGTTGTGGGCATTAAAAGCGATGGTGTGTGTAGGATCCCCTTATGCTGTCTGGTACTTACTAGGCTCTTCATGCCTGGTTTATATTATTAATTTTTATTTATTTATTTATTTTGAGAGTTTTGTTCTGTCACCCAGGCTGAAGTGTAGTGGCACAATCTCTGCTCACCACAACCTCCGCCTCGTGACTTCAAGGGATCTCCTGCCTCAGCCTCCAGAGTAGCTGGGATTACAGGCAGGTGCCACCGCACCCAGCTAATTTGGTATTTTTAGTAGAGACAGGGTTTCACCATGTCAGTCAGGCTGGTCTGGAACTCCTGACCTTGTGATTCACCTGCCTTGTCCTCCCAAAATGCTGGGATTACAGGCTTGAGCTACTGCACCCAGCCCGCATTCATTAATTTTAAGAAGTAAGCAGGTAGTTCTCTGGTGGACTTCTTGTATTAATGTTTATGGTCTCTGTCTATATTGGAAGCATAAGTTATTTCAGTGATTCTCAGGGCAGCGACAGGCAGAGTAGGAGGAAGGTGCGCCTCTTCCTTGGTTTTTGGGAACCATTATAGTGTCATTAGAGATGTTACTAACAGGAATGCATTGGGTAAAGAACAGTGTGAAGGCAGACAAAGATGGAGATCCACCGAGGAGGGAGGAAGATGCCTTCTGCCCTCTTTATAGTACTTTTGGCAAAAGTACTATTAAAAAAAAGTACTTAAAAAAAGTACTATAAGTGGTATCTCTTTACAGTGCTTTTGGCAAAAGAAGAGCCCATCTTGGAATTCTAAAGAGGTAGTTAAAAAGAATAATTTAGATTCTCAGGCAGAACTAAAACAATACAAATAAATAAATAAATACATTTAAGGCAATGGCACTAGGAAGGTTCAAAAGAGTCAAAATAACACCTGTGATCCCAGCAATTTGGAAGGCTGAGGTGGGAGGATAGCTTGAGCCCAGCAGTTGGAGATCGACTTGGGCAACACAGTGACAAGAAAACAAAATATTTGCTGGGCATGGTGATGTGTGTGCCTGTGTTTCCAGCTGCTCGGGAGGTTGAGGCCAGAGAATTGCTTGAGCCCAGAAGGTTGAGGCTGCGATGAGCTGTGATCATGCCACTGTACTCACTTCAGCCTGGGCAACAGAGCAAGACTCTGTCTCCAAAAAAAAAAAAAGAGTCAAATAAAAGTGATCCTTGGAATCAAAAAGTTTGAAAATTACTATAAAGATCAGAGCACATTAGAATGCAGACTATGGTTAACCCTAGAACGAGAGACCGCACGTTCAGATAAAATCCTCAGACATTGGAAGTCTTAGCTTCTGTGTTAGCTCTACCTTACCTGCTCACTGGTTCTCTTTGTCAAAACTGCATACAGGGAAACTGGCGGGTACTGTGGAGTAGTGCACTGACCAAGAAGGTGAAGTACAAATCATCCTCTCGATTATCAGCCCCTAAATAATGGAGAGTTAACTGTCCTTGAACTCCCAGACCACCATGTCCCTTGTTTGTGGTGACTTGACATCAGATGAGACTGGGAGAGCCAGGCCTGGACAGTAAAATGGAAGAGAACAGAAGCTCATTGACATTTCTATTTTGAGAAGTTGCTGGGGAGTGCCAGTTCCTAGTGCTGAGAATCAGCCTTTTGGAAACTTTAACTCCTGTAGAAACTAATAAGAAATGACGGTTGTGATCTTTCTGTTCCTCCCTCCTGCTCTCTCCCTAAGCTGGGAGAGGAAGGAGCCGTAATGTAAATACTACCCACACCCAAGACTACGTATTTAGCTTAATCTGATGAATCAAGTTGAGCTCTTACTATAGCAATCCAAGCCTGAATGACACAAAGCCTTTAAGTCCATTCCTGGTGTTCAAGTGAGGTTTGGGGTCAGACTTGGCACTGGTTGGTAAATATCTGTCAATATTTCTTATTATTGTGTTACTGTTGTTTTTACGATGGAGTCTTTCTTTACCGAAATGATAGGATTTAAAACTATTGTTTAAAGCCTGTATCTAAGCAAGCCTGGATTTGTTTATAGCAGCACAGGTGAACTAGAGGGTAGGCCATGGCCGAAACAGGAATGCTTTTTCTTCAGAGCAGACCCGCCAGCCAGAATGTGTGGTTTGGTGATCAGGGGTTTGTGTGATGATAAGCTTTGCCTGTGGCTGCTGAGACGGTAGTAAACAGTACGGGTCACATGGCATGACAAGTAGGTTAAGGGCCAGATTTAGACCCAACACTGATGCCTGCATGAGGAAGAACAAACTGTACACTGCTTGCTTTGGGTCTCTCTAGCTCCGAAGGCCAGACGTGATGGGAAGAGGGTAAGGGGTGTCAAAGAGAAGGAGAACCTTGAAAGGCGTAGAGTGGTATTTAAGGAATCAGAAATTTTACTGTACTGTAATTAAATGAACCCAATTATCATAACTGCAAGAGCTTCTTGAAAAAGAAGTTCATGGTTCCAGTCTTGCTTAATAGGGAGGTGAACAGAAAATGACTGGGAAACAGGAAAGATGTGTGCTGGAGAAAGACTCAAAGGTGTACTCAAAGAGGGTAAACCTTTAGTAAGCTGACATGGAAGCCAAGTGGGGAATATTGCTTAGCTATTAGGCACAGCCTATTGCAAAGTCAGAATCAGGAGTTGCTGATTTTTTTTTTTTTTTGAATTGAGACAGAGTCTTGCTCTGTTGCCAGGCTGTAGTGCAGTGGCTCGAGCTCCCAGGTTCAAGCAATTATCTGCTTCAGCCTCCTGGGTAGCTGGGATTACAGGCGCCCACCACCACACCTGGCTAATTTTTTTTTTTTTTTTTTTTTGTATTTTTAGTAGAGACAGGGTTTCACTGTCTTGGCCAGGCTGGTCTTGAACTCCTGACCTCGTGATCCACCCACCTAGGCCTCCCAAAGTGCTGGGATTACAGGCATGAGCCACCATGCCTGGCCCCCTTTTTTTTTTTTTGAGACAGAACTTGTTCTGTTGTCCATGCTGGAGCGCAGTGGTGCGATTATGGCTTACTGCAGCCTTGATTTCCTGGGCTCTGGCGATCCTTCCACCTTAGCTCCCTGAGTAGCTGGGACCACAGGCACACATCACCTCACCTGGCTAATTTTTATATTTTTTGTAGAGACAGGTTCTTGCCATGTTGCCCAGGCTGGTCTTGTACTCCTGTGTTCAAGGGATCTGCCTGTCTCAGTCTCCCAAAGTGCTGAATTACAGGCATGAGCCACTGTGTCCAGCCAGAAGTTGCTGATTTTTTAAATTATGGAAAAATATGCATAGCACAACATTTTCCACCGTAACCAGTTCTGTGGCATTAAGTACATTTGCATTGTTGAGCAACCGTCATCACCATCCATCTCCAGAACTTTCTCATTTTCCCACACCGAAACTCTGTCCCCATTAAACATTTAACTCCCCATTCTCCCCTGCTCCCACCCCATGGCAACCATCTTTCTACTCTCTGTCTCTGTGATTTTTACTATTCTAGACATAGTCTTATATGATTTCTCATATAAGAGGAATCATACAACATTTGTCATTTTGTGATTGGCTTTTTCTTTTTTGAGATAGAGTTTTGCTCTGTTGCCTAGGCTGGAGTTTAGTGGTGCGATCTCAGCTCATGAGATCATGCTCGGCTATTTTTGTATTTTTAGTAGAGCTGGGGTTTCACCATGTTGGCCAGGCTGGTCTCAAACTCCTGACCTCAGATGATCTACCTGCCTTGGCCTCCCAAAGTGCTGAGATTACAGGCATGAGCCACCACGCCCAGCCCCATAATGTCTTCAAGTTTCATCTGTGTTGTAGCATTTGTCAAAATTTCCTTCCTTTTTAAGACTGAATAATATTTTCTTGTAGGGATCTACTTCATTTAGTTTATTCTTCCATCTGTCAGTGGACACTTGGGTTGCTTCCATCTTTTGGCTGTTGTGAATGCATAACACTGTTATGAACATGGGTGAACAAAGATCTATTTGAGTCCCTGTTTTCATTTCTTTTGGGCATATACCCAGAAGTGAGAAGTTGCTGATCTTTTGAAGATATATTGGATACATTCACGTGGTTTGAAAATCAAAAGGCACAAAATTGTATGTATTCAAGGGCAGGAAAAAGTATAAAAAGTAATTGAAAAGAAAAAAGTGTATATAGTAAAAATTCTCCTTCCTGTTCCCAACCACTCCCTAGGTGCTGAGTTCCAATTTGTTAATTTTTCCTTTTGTGGATTATGCTTTTGGTACTGAATCTAAGAAACATAACCCACGGCCACAAAGATTTTCTCCTTCCTCCTATATATGTTTTACAATTTTACAATTAGGTTTATGATCCATTTTGAGTTAGTTTTTGTATATGGTGCAAGCAATATTTCCAAGTTCTTTTTTTTTTTTTTGCATCTGAATATTCAATTGTTCCAGCACTGTTTGTTGAAAAGACTGTCCTTCTCCACTGAACTGCCTTTCATCTTTCTCAAAAATAAATTAAACATATATGCCTAGACCTATTTTTGGCACTCTCTAATACCAGACTATAATACAACATTGCTTTATTGTTGTTGTTGTTGTTTTGAGACAGAGTCTTGCTCTGTCGCCTAGACTGATGTGCAGTGGTGCGATCTCGGCTCACTGCAACCTCCGCCTCCTGGGTTCAAGGGATCTTCCTGCCTCAGCCTCTGAGTAGCTGGGATTACAGGTGTGTACCACCATGCCCAACTAATTTTTTGTATTTGTAGTAGAGACAGAGTTTCACCATGATGGCCAGGCTGGTCTCAAATTAACTCTTTACCTCAAGTGGTCTGCCCACCTTGGTCTCCCAAAGCGCTAGGATTACAGGCATGAGCCACTATGCCCAGCTCCACATTGCTTTAATTGCTATAGCTTTATAAGGCTTGAAGTTAGGTGGTAAAAGTCTTCTTTGTTATCTTGGTATAGTCTGACTTGAATGTCTCTTTTTTTGTTTGACACAGTCTTGCTCTGTTGCCAGGTTAGAGTGTAGTGGCGCGATCTCAGCTCATTGCAACCTCCACCTCCTCAGTTCAAGTGATTCTCCTGCCTCAGCCTCCCGAGTAGCTGGGATTACAGGTGTGCACCACCACGCTTGGCTAATTTTTGTATTTTTAGTAGAAACAGGGTTTCACCATGTTGGCCAGGATGGTCTTGATTTCTTGACCTCGTGATCCGCTGCCTTGGCTTCCTGGAGTGCTGGGATTACAGGCATGAGCCTGTAATGCTGAATGTCTCCTATGAGCAGAGTTGAGCATCTTTGCATATATAAAAGCTATTGGATTTCTTGGTTTTGCATTCTCTCAGGGTTAGAATTGTCTTCCTAACCTCCACTTCATGTATTAATTATCTCCATAATTTCTGAGCCTCTGCTTGTTTCCCTTGGTTAGTGATGGGGAACTCATTGCTTCACAGGGCAGCCTCTTCCATTTTAAAAAATATGCAGTTCTAAGGCTGGGCATGGTGGTTTATACCTGTAATGCCAGCACTTTGGGAGGCTGAGATGGGAAGATTACTTGAGGCCAGGAGTTCAAGACCAGCCTGGTCAACAAAGTGAGACCCTATCTCGAAATTTTTTTTTTTTTTTTTTTAGTAATACAGTTCTAGGCTTGACTCAGTGGCTCACATCTGCAATTCCAGCACTTTGGGAGACTAGAGTTCTAGACCAGCCTGGGCAATATAGCATGACCTTGTTTCTACCAAAAAAAAAAAAAAACCCACAAAAACTGGTCATGGTGGCATGTATCTGTGGTCTCAGCTACTTGGGAGGCTGAGGTGGAAAGATTAAGCCGAGGAGTTTCAGGCTGCAGTTACAGTGAGCCATGATCACACCACTGTACTCCAGCCTGGGCAACAGAATGAGAACCTGTCTCCAAAATAAAAATGTTTGAAATTTTTTGAGACAGAATTTCTCCAAAATAAAAATGTTTGATATTTTTTGAGACAGCTTGTTGCCCAAGCTGGAGTACAATGACGTGATCTTGGCTCACCACAACCTCTGCCTCCCGGGTTCAGGCAATTCTGTCTCAACCTCCTGAGTAGCTGGATTACAAGCATATGCCACCACACCCAGCTAATTTGGTATCTTTAGTAGAGACAGGGTTTCTCCATGTTGGTCAGGCTGGTCTTGAACTCCCGACTTCAAGTGATCCGCCCGCCTCGGCTTCCCGAAGTGCTGGGATTACAGGCGTGAGCCACTGTGCCCAGCCGATATGGTGCATTTTAAGTCTCTGTCTACCTCTTACAGCATCCTCCTACTGGTCCTAGTTTCTGTTTTGGGGTCTCCCAGAGTAAGCCTGGCCCTTCTCACTCCTTGTAGCCATTATACCTTTCCAGCCCTGCTTGCACTCAAAGTGTGTTTTTGGTGTACTGGCTAAGCATCTTCAGTTCTCTCTACCATTTCTCATGTCTTGGTTTCTCCAACCTGGTTGCTGCTCTCTGGAAGCCTTCCAGTTTTGTTAGCGTCCTTCTTAAAGTGTGTGATGTACAACTGAACAAAATATTCCAGGTATGCTCTGATATGTACAGAAATCAGACTTCCCTGTCTCTTGTTAGGGACGTGGGATGTTTGTTAATGCAACCTAAATGTGAATGAACTTTGAGTGAGCATACACTTATATTGAAATTGCATCTAACTAAGCCATTTGTGGTAATTTTCTACAGTCGTTTTTGAACCTAAGTGCAGGATTTAATATTTTTTCCAGTTAAACTGAACCCATTTGATTTGGCCCATCACTTCAGCCTGTTGAGAGCTTCTTGGATTTTGACTTTGATCTCCTTTCCAGGTTTATGCCATCCAAGAATTTGATTAGCATACCATGTTTCCTCACTCAAGTCATTGATAAAAATATTGACTATAATGACACCAAGGGTAGAATCCTACAGCTTGCTATTAAAATCTTCCCTCCAGCTTAACACAGATCTATCAATTAGTACCCCGTGGACACAACGATTAAACTGAATACAAATCCACCAAACTGGTTTTGGTGTGTTGGAGTTGGCTAGCGTACAAGCACAGCTAATGAAGATTGTGCTAGAAGGAATTACAAGGGCAGCCAACTCCTCATCCCACCTTCAACCTGAGCCTCAGGCTCCCACTTAGCTCTATTTATTGATTCATTGATTTGTATGCTGCTTAGCTCTTTTTGACTTTGTTTCTGAGCTTGGCAGCAGGAAGCATCCACCCCTTTGTTTTCATGGCTACTATTGCCTCCTTTGTCTAGATACTTGGCATGGCAAACCAAGATTATCATCCTTTTCTTCTAACTCTTCTGCCTGTAATTTCTTTCCTTTTCCCTCTGATCTATTTTCTACCCTCTTAAAATACTGGAAACAGCCTGGGCAACATAGTGAGACTCTGTTTCAAAAAAAAAAAAAAAATTCCCACGTGTGTTGCAATTCCTGTGATCCTAGCTACTCGGGAGGCTGAGGTGGGAGGATTGCTTGAGCCGGGGAAGTTGAGGTGCAGTGAGCTGTGATTGCATCACTGTACTCCAGCCTGGGCAATAGGGTGAGGCCCTGTCTCAAAAAAACAAACGAACCTGGGGCCTACTCAGAAACACAGGCTCTTCAGTGACTCCTCAGAGCCTCTATATTTTGGCTCCTTATCCCTGGTATTCTTTCATTTTCTTCTTTTTTTTGTTTGTTTTATTTTTTTGTTAGAGACAGGGTCTCACCCTGTTGCCCAGGCTGCAGTGCAGTGGCACGATCGTAGCTCCCTGCAGCCTTGAACTCCTGGTCTCAAGGGTCCTCCTGCCTCAGCTATTTTCTCAGTCTTTTTCATTTTAGTCATTCTAACGGGTGTGTATTGGTCTCTCATTGTGGTTTTAAATTTTTTTGTAGAAGGGTCTTGCTATGTTGCCCAGGCTAGTCTCCAACTCTTGGCCTCAAGTGATCCTCCCCCAGCAGCCTCCCAAAAGTGTGGAAATTACAGGAGTGAGCCACCATGCCTGGCCTTCTCATTGTGGTTTTAATTTTTGTTTCCTTAATGATTAATGCTGACCATCTTTTCATATTCACGTTGGCTGTTTGTATATTATGAAATGTCTCTTCAAATCTTTGCCTGTTTATTATTTATTTATTTATTTTTAAAGACAAAGTCTCACTCTGTTGCCCAGGCTGGAGTACACTGGCGAGATCATGGCTCACTACAGCCTCCAGCTCTTGAGCCCAAGTGATCCTCCTGCCTCAGCCTCCCAAGTAGCTGGGACTGCAGTGTGTGCCACCATGCCTGGCTGAAATCTTTGCTCATTTTAAAATTGGGTTGTTGATTTTGCTACTGAGCTGTAAGAATTATGTGTGTGTGTGTGTATATCATATATATACACATTTATATTATATATATATTATTTAATCCCAGAGACTTCAAAACTGCTTTTGCTTTATGAGACATGATATTGTTATGTTGCTCAGGCTAGACTTGAACTTCTGACCTCAAGTGATCCGTCTGCCCTGGCCTCCCAAAGTGCTGGGATTACAGGCATGAGCCACTGTGTCCAGCCTCAATTTCTTTATGGCATTAAAGAATGGAACATTTTTTATTTTTATAGAACAGTTTATCAGTTGTTTTATTTGTTTGTTTGTTTTTTAGAGGCAGGGTCTCACTCTGTTGCCTAGGCTGGAGTGAAGTGGCACAATCATAGTTCACTGTAACTTTGAACTCCTGGGCTCAAGTGATTCTCCTACCTTTGCCTCCCAAGCAGTTAGGACTGTAGGCATGCTCCACCAGACCTGGTTAAAGTTGCTTTCTTCTGTGGTTTATGTTTTTTAAGAAATCTTTGCTTGGCCGGGCGCGGTGGCTCACGCCTGTAATCCAAGCACTTTGGAGGCCAAGGCGGGCGGATCACCTGAGGTCGGGAGTTCAAGACCAGCCTAACCAACATGGTGAAACCCCGTCTTAAAAAAAAAGAAAAAAAAAAAAAGAAATCTTTGCTTATCCCAAGTTACAAAGATTCTTGCCCCCATCCCTCCTGCATATTTTCTTCTGGAAGTATTATTGTTATAACTTTTTTTTTAGATGGAGTTTCACTCTTGTTATCCAGGCTGGAGTGCAATGGCGTGATCTCCGCTCACCGCAACCTCCGCCTTCTGAGTTCAAGCAATTCTCCTGCCTCAGCCTCCCAAGTAACTGGGATTACAGGCATGTGCTACCATGCCCAGCTAAATTTTGTATTTTCAGTAGAGACAGGGTTTCACCATGTTGACCAGGATGGTCTCGATCTGTTCACCTCATGATCCACTGGCCTCGGCCTCCCTCCCTGGGATTATAGGCGTGAGCCACCTTGCCCGGCCAACTTTTTTTTTTTGAGATAGTGTCTCACTGTCACCCAGGCTGGAGTGCAATGGCATGGTCTCGGCTCACTGAAACTTCTGCCTCCCGGGTTCAAGTGATTCTCCTGCCTCATCCTCCTGAGTAGCTGGGACTACAGGTGGATGCCACCATACCCAGCTAATTTTTGTATTTTTAGTAGAGATGGAGTTTCACTATGTTGGCCAGGCTGGTCTTGAACTCCTGACCTCGTGATCCGCCTGCCTGTGCCTCCCAAAGTGCTGATATTACAGGCGTGAGCCACCACACCTGGCCTATAGTTTTAACTTTTATGTTTAGATGTGTGATCCACTTTAATTTTTGTGTATGGTATGAAGTAAGGGCCAATATGTGTAAATCTATTGCTAGACTCTGCTCTGTCCCATTGATTTCTATGGCTCTCCTTGTATCAGTACCACATGTTTTGATTACTGTAGCTGTATGTTAAATCTTCAAATCAGGTAGTGTAAGTCCTCAGAGTTTGTTTTTCTTTTCAAAGTTGTTTTGCCTATTCTAAGTCATTTATCTTTCCATATACATTTTAGAATCGGCTTGCCAATTTCTATGAAAGTCCCAGCTGGGACTTAAATTAAGATTGTATTGAGGGGTTGGGCACGGTGGCTCACTCCTGTAATCCCAGCACTTTGGGAGGCCGAGGTGGGTGGATCACCTGAGGTCAGGAGTTCAAGACCAGCCTGGCCAACATGGTGAAACCCCATCTCTACTAAAAATACAAAAAATTGGCCAGGTGTGGTGGCAGGGGCCTGTAATCCCAGCTATTTAGGAGGCTGAGGCAGGAGAATCACTTGAACCCAGGAGGTGGAGGTTGCAATAAGCTGTGATCATGCTATTGCACTCCAGCCTGGGCAACAAGAGTGGGAAAAAAAAAGATTGAATTGAATCTATAGATAAATTAGGGGATAATTGCCATCTTAATACTGAGCCTTCCAATCCACGAACATAGTATATTTCCCCATTTATTTAGTCTTTATTTATTTATTTTTGTAGAGACGAGGTTTCACCATGTTCATCAGGCTACTCTTGAACTCCTGACCTCATGCCTCAGCCTCCCAAAGTGCTGGTATTATAGGCGTGAGTCACTGTGCCCAGCCAGAAATATATATATATTTTGTATTTTGACCTTATAGCCTGCAACTTTGCACCTTTATTTGTTCTAGTATCTTTATTTGTAGATTCCTTAGGATTTTCTCTATATACAATTGATCTTGTCTTCTGCAAATAAAGACAGTTTTACTTTTTCTTTCCCATCATTATGCCATCCATTTCTTTTTCTTCCACCTTACTTTTGAGTCCTTATTCTTCATCTAAGTGGCACTTGGTTCATATTTTTTGCTTGCTGCTGATAGTAATGATAATTGTTTATTGAGTACCTACTATATGTCAAATATTATACTAGACTCCCTGCATATAGTATTTTTCATAATTCTATAGCTCCTCTGTGAAATAGGTATTGTCATTTCCATTCCATGAACAAAGACACGGAGGCTCAGAGGGACAAATAATTTTCCAAGGTCATTGGTGTTTGAGACATGGTGGAGCTGGGGTTTGAACCCAGGGATATTTGGCTTTGAATCTTGTGCTTTTTTTCAAAATGGGCTAGGAGCAGAACTGGCCCTTTAAGGATCCTGCTGCTGATTTCAGATCGGACAGTTAAGAATGGCTGTCTCCCAGAATCCCATGGATGGAATGATGGGAAAACAGAGACTCTTAGAAAAATGTCCTGTTCCTGGCTGCCCTCTCTGTACTGCTGTGGTTCCAGCTGGCCACAGAGTGATTTTGCTTTTGCAGCGTTGGCAGAAGGAGTTAAAACAGGCACAATCCCCATCCGGCTCCTGGTGCCTTTCCCTGTGTGGCAACGATCTCATCCAGCCCCTGCTGGGATGAGGTGTCATGGGGACCTCCAGCTGCAGTCGTAAACAGGACTGGGGCAGCCAGAGTCAGACAGTGGCCTTGGGGAGGAATGGATTTGGTCCCTCAGGATCCCATTTCAGTTTGCTGCCAAAGACTGAATGTCCCTGCTTTGCAAGGCCACTTCCAGTGTCACTGTTTGTATCTGAGCCTTTGAGGCTGGCTCAGCTTTGACAGGCAGGGGTGGGAGAGGCTTGGTTGCTCAGCCTGGGCCCCAGCATGGGTGATACTTGAGAGGAACTGGGCGGGTTTTGGAGTAGAGTTGGTGGCAGAACCTGGGCCTTCTGGTTGGGTCCTCCAGACACAGCTTTTATTGTTTCTTGACAGCTTTTTTCTGGGTCAGTTCTCCTGGGTTTCTGCCTGGCATCCCTTGACAAGGCGTGCTGCTGGCCCCAAAAAGAACTGTCGTAGTCAGCAGGTGAGTGCTTTTTCCCAGAGGAGTCACTTGACATCACACGAGATTACTCAGTGTCCCTTTTTGTACTCAAACACGCCCTGGTCTGAGATCAGTAGAGTTGTGATGGCTGCCAGGACGGGAGGGTGAGGCTGGTGAGGGTAGGTGGGGAGGGAGAGTTAACCTTCATTTTCCAGGTAACCAGCCCGCTTTTGTCAGACCTGTGGTCAGACTGGGTTGCTCATCCTGTGTTCATCTGCCCAGGTGCCTGTTGAGCACTGCACTCAGCCACATGAGTGACTGGGGCTTGCACATGCTGGTGAGTGTGGCATCTGACTGCCAGCACGTGGAAAGAAATCAGTGCCTCGTCCTAGGGATGCAGTAGACGTCCTCCCTGCTGCTGTCCTGGCTGCCCCCGATTATCCAACTTACATATCTAGATTTCAGCTGATGTTAAGGCCAACCTAAACTTAATTTTTTTTTTAGACCGAGTCTCACTCTGTCACCCAGGCTGGAGTGCAGTGTCTCCATCTCAGCTCACTGTAACCTCCACCTTCCAGGTTCAAGTGATTCTCCTGCCTCAGCCTCCTGAGTAGCTAGGATTACAGGTGCCAGCCAACACACCTGGCTAAATTTGATATTTTTAGTAGAGATGGGGTTTTACCATGTTTACCATGTTGGCCAGGCTGGTCTGGAACTCTTGACCTCAAGTGATCTGTGCCCGGCCTTAACCGTAAATTTTTAAAATGCTGGCTGATTGCAGTGGCTCATGCCTGAAATCCCAACACTTTGGGAGGCCTAGGCGGACAGATCACTTGAGGTCAGGAGTTTGTGACAAGCCTGGGCAACATAGCAAGATCCTATCTCTACCAAAAAATAATAATAATAAATAAAAAGGCCAATAAACCAAGGCTTTTCCTGCATGCTGTAACTCAGTGATAAACAGAGTATGTATGAAATGAAACACAGTGTGCCTTTGAGAATGAAGTTTCAGGCTGGGCACAGTGATTCACGCCTGTAACCTTTAGTCCCAGAACTTTCAGAGGCTGAGGTGGGGAGGATTGCTTGAGGCCAGGAGGTCAAGACCAACCTGGGCAGCATAGCAAGAACTCTTCTCCACACAAAATTTAAAAAAACAATAATAGGCTGGGTGCAGTGCCTCACGCCTGTAATCCCAGCACTTTGAGAGGCCGAGACAGGCCGATCACTTGAGGTCAGAAGTTCGAGATCAGCCTGACCAACATGATGAAAGCCTATCTCAAGTAAAAATACAAAAATTAGCCAGGCGTGGTGGTAGATCCCTGTAATCCCAGCTACTCGGGAAGCTGAGGTAGGAGAATCACTTGAGCCTGGGAGATGGAGGTTGCAGTGAGCCGAGATCGTGCCACTGAACTCCAGCCTGGGCAACAGAGTGAGACACTGTCTCAAAAAAAAGAAAAATAGTAATAATTAAAAAAATGAAGGATGAAAGAAAGTTTGCACCACTCCAGAATAATCTCTGTAGCCCTCTCCTGCCTGGCCTCAGAGAGTGGAATTCATCCAGAGGGCTGGTTGGGGGGAGCTCTGCTCACCAGGGCTGACCAGGGCACTGATGGTCAGTGAGTCTGGTTCTTTTTTTTTTTTTTAATTTTTTTCTTTTTTTTCCTCTTTTTTAGACACCAACTCAAATTCCCCTGTAGAGTCCAGTTCTTTTCCATGTACCATGCTGTCATTTAGATGATACTGTTGTGTTGGGAGGCTGAGGCCGGTGGATCACTTGAGGTCAGGAGTTTGAGACCAGCCTGGCCAACCTGGTGAAACCCCATCTCCACTGAAAAATACAAAATTAGCTGGGTGTGGTGGTGCACACCTATAATCCCAGCTACTCAGAGGCTATAAAGCAAGAGAATCGCTTGAACCCAGGAGACAGAGGTTGCAGCGAGCTCAGATTGCGCCACTGCACTCCAGCCTGGGTGACAGAGTGAGATTCCATCTCAAAAAAAAAAAAGAAAAGAAATAAAGATGATGCTGTTGTGTTTTATAGTAGCCGCCTGTTCCAGCAACCTGGGTGATGATTTATTTCTTCTTTTTCCCCAGATGCTGTGACTGTGACAGACTCACTGGAGTTTGTACATGTTGGGGAGGAGCCTTCCTTTCGGGGGTGACCACATTCATCTGGGCATGCCTGCAGTACTCTTGTCCCATGGACCTGAAGGAGAAGCACCTGGTAGGCCATATCCATTACCTTATAGGTATTGTCCATGTGTCTTTGTTGAACTCTCCCTACTTATATTTCCTGGGGGCTTTGAACCAAAGTTGAGAAGGGAGGCGTGGTTCTGAGTCTTAGGGGATGCGACTGTGACCTCAAGGCTGGAAAGCACAGGCTCAGGAAGCTGTGAATAAAGGATGATGGAGGGCCCGTTAACATAGCTGGGTGGGAGCAGTTTTTCTGAATTAGGCTGACTCCAAGCCAGTCTTCCACTTCTTGCCCAGGGGTGTGTAATTTAGTTTGTTTCCCCTTCGCTACGGCAATGTCCTAACCTGCTGAGCCAGGTTGAGGACTGTTGGGCACCCTCTTTGTGGTTAGGGAAGAGCTCCCCCATCAGACTCCAAACACAGCTGCCTAATCACTGGTGGTGAGCAGGCAGGTGGCCCGGGCCATCCATAAGATCGGCCTTCTCCCAGCCTGCCTTGGCCCAGCCTCCATGTACACCATCTTTGTAGGTAGAATTGTCAATCAGAAAACTCCTCTCCCTTGACAAAGACTGCCCCAGAGGAAGTCCTTTTGTCTCTTGCCTAGCTTCTGCCACATCTTCCTGATAGATCTTTCTGTCTCTGCTCACCAGCCTCCGCATGGCTGCCACAAAACTAATCAGTGGTTCCACACCACCTACTTAACCTTCAGTGTGTACAAAGCCCTCTAGAATCCTGCTCCTGCCCATGGATTCGGTGTCCCTAGCCTCCCTGCCTTGCCTTTAGCACAAGTAATTACCTCTCAAATGCTTCCCACCCCTTTTCCTGCAAACTTCTTCTGTTCTTCCTTCAGGACTCAGCTTTGGCATCATCTTCTCCAGTTAAGCCCTCCTCCTTTCCAGAGTCCTTCTTTTCAGCGTTCACAGTACCTCTACTATTGTGCTCCCTATTCTTCATCTCCTACTTCATCTCAATATCCCTAGCTCACAGCACTGAGCCTGGCATGTAGCAAGGGCTTAGTAAATACTTATTGACCTCAACTTCTGAATAGTGATCTTCCTTCCGAAGAGATCTCGGGGTCGTCTGGACAGGGGGCTGTGGGTTTACTCCCTGGGCCTCTGCTGGCACCTCGCTGGCTGGCGGGCTGGCTGGCTGCTGCCACCTGTTCGGCTACAGGCTTCCTGTGTCTCTGGACCAGCTGTGCAATAGACTTCTGGAATTGAACTTGAAGCAGGCATGTTTGGCCTCCTGCTCACAGCCACCTCTGGGTGCTCAGCAGATACTCATCCTAGCAGTGACTGGCACGGAGGGAAAGCTGCACCTGCCTGTCTCCTCGCTGGGAGGAAGCCTGCTGCAAACAGCCGCAAGTGCTCTACACTGCTGAGTTCCAAGGAGCATGTCCCCAGAGGCTCTGCTGTTATGCAATGTGGTGGCCTGCTTGGGTGAGGCTGAATGCCCCCCAAACAGAGGATGGTATTGTCTTCTGGTTCCAGCCAGAACCACTGAACACTGGTGCCTAGTGTATGGGGGAAACAAAGTTCTATATGGAGGGGCTGGCTTCTCTCTCCAGCCTGAGGGAGAAGCCTTGAGGACCCAGGCTGGATAGCTCTCAGGGGCCATTTTTCCTGGAGGATTTCTCTTTGTCCTCCTCCTCCTCTTTCTGGATAGGTGAGCCCTGACTTGGAAAGGATCGTCATCATTGGCAGTGACCATATTGTGGAATGGCAGCTTTGGGTTGTTAGAGCTCTGGGCACCAGAAAGGTGGAATGGCAGCTTTGGGTTGATAGGCTTAGAGAGGCTTATCGCCTAGTAGAGGAGTTGATAGTACAAGCAGGCTGGGATCACGCCTGTAATCTCAGGACTTTGTGAGGCCAAGGTGGGTGGATCACTTGAGGCCAGGAGTTTGAGACCAGCCTGGCCAACATGGTGAAACCCCATCTGTATTAAAAATACAAAAATTAGCCAGGTGTGGTGGTGTATGGCTGTAATCTCAGCCATTTGGGAGGCTGAGGCAGGAGAATTGCTTGAACCCAGGTGGCGGAGGTTGCAGTGAGCAGAGACTGCACCACTGCACTCCAGCTTGGGTGACAGAGCGCGACTCCATCTCAAAACAACAACAACAAACAAACGAAATGGATAGTACAAGCAGTTAAGTAATAAGACCTAGTAGGGCCTCTAGCTGAGGTAACTCGTGAGTTGTATAAATGAACTTCTAAAGATAATCTTGGCCGGGGGCAGTGGCTCATGCCTGTAATCCCAGCAATTTGGGAGGCTGAGGTGGGCAGATCACCTAAGGTCAGGAGTTCAAGACCAGCCTGGCCAACGTGGAGAAACCCTGTCTCTACTAAAAATATAAAAATTAGCTGGGCATGGTAGTGCGTGTAATCCCAGCTATTTGGGAGGTTAGAGCAGGAGAATTGCTTGAACCTGGGAGGCGGAGGTTGCAGTGAGCTGAGATTGGGATCATGCCACCATGCTCCAGCCTGGGGGACAGAGCAGAGTCTCTAAAACACCAGTCAGAAGGTGTCTTGGAGGAGCAGGCTTTGGAGGATCTGGCCTGGTGGTCATTGATAGTAAGAGGGTGGTTGTCCCTGGCTTAGCCCAGGAGTGATTTGGCTCTTGCTAAATGATTCCCTGCTTCCTGCCCTTCTCTTTCTGACCCATTAGTTCTGTCTTCCCTTCAAAGCCCTCACCCCTGTCCCCCATCCTCCAGCCCACAGTGGCCCTGCTGTGGCAGTGACAGCCTGGCTTCCTGCTGCTTGGGTGCAGGGCTCCCTTCTCTCTTTGCTGAAGTGGGCAGTGTAGGAAGGGAGGCAGGGCCCAGTGAGGGCTGCACTGGGGCCTGCACAGCACATGGGCCAGCCCCTGCGTGCTGTTCTTCTGAGGCCTGCCACATAGAAGGGACAGTGTTTGTGGACTTGTAGTTCCCACTTGAGCAGCGCCTCTGGGAACATGAGAGAGGGGACAGCAGGCTTTCTCTTTGCTACAGTCAGATTGCAGAGCAGCAGCGTCCTTACCGTGGCTGGCTTGGAAGCTGACGCCCACCGCCAACCTTTCCTGCTCTCCATGGTGTCTTCCTGTTCTTAACCTCTGGACTGCCCTGGCCCTCTCTTCTGTTCTCACTCAGCACTCTGTTTGGGGGCCCCACAGGGAGCTGTGCTTGTGAAAGGGAAGGGGGAGGCTGGCTTGGGCTGCCGAGGCTCCTTCCCTGCAGCTCGAGATGGTGTCGTCTAGGAAACGGAGGGCCCTAGAGAAACATGCTCAGGCTCCAGCTCACACTCTCCAGCTCTGGGACCTGTTAGGCTGTTTCCTCTCCTCTGGGGTATGTAACCCCATTATAAGGATGGCTTTAGGCAGAGAAGTGTCCCATCTACTCCCCATGCCTTGGCCCCTGCTTCACCCAGGGTGCCTGTGCTGAGAGCATTCTGTATGTCAAACTCGGGGTCCCTGAACGTTGCCTCTCGAGCCACGAATCACTCAGGCTCTGCCTGATGCACTGGCATGTGCTGAGGCAGGAGCCCCAGGTATCTGGGGTCCTCTCTGCCTGGGGGATTTGGGGCCTGGGTGTTCCCGGGCCCTTGCACTGGTGTGTCTGAATGCACTGGGACATCACTGGCTCTGCCTGGCTCTTTCCCGCATGGCTGTTGGGGTCTCCATGCTACCTGGCAGGAAGGTGTTGGAGTCTTCAGAGGCCCTTTGGGCTGGCTCTTCCCTCCCTGCTGGATCCTTCCTTCCGCTAGCTGCCTAGCCTTGGGCTTTGCCTTCCTAGAAGTCACTGCTCAGGTCTTCTCAGTGGCCCGTCCATCCCGCCCTCTCCACACAGGATGTGCTGCTATTAATAACCCACAAGTCCCCCTTCCCCTCCTTCCTGCAGCTGTAACTGTGGAAAGGGCTGTTGGCTTGACTCCATGCTGGGGGGTTGCCATGTGATTCGGGGGGCTCTCATGGATGATGGGCTCACCTAGTGACCTGGGGGCAAAGGACAAGTAGTTTGGGAAGAGAGCTGGGATTTGTGTGTCCCAGTGTTCCCCTTGATACTGGCAGTTGTCCTCAGGTTTCTGGGATGAGAATTTTCTCCTCCATCTGTCCATCTGTCTGTCTGTCCATATCCCGGCTACACGGTGCCCCTCAGCTCACCCCATAGTAGCTTCCTCTGAAAAGCAGGCCAAGCTCCCAGACATCTGGCAGAACATCGGACAAACTTTCTCTTCTCAATGCTCCTGTTTCCTCCCTCCTTCTCTTTCCTCTCCTCTCCTCCCTCCCGCCCCTCCAGGGCTGCTGCCTCCTCCTCCCTCCCTCAATCTGCAGCGTGACTGGAAATAGGTTGAATTAATCAGCAGATTGAAGCTCTGCTCTGCTGCGCCTGATTCTCTGCAGCACCTGGCTCCTTGCTTACACGCTCTCAGCTCTCCGTCTCTTCTCTCCTCTTCTCTCTGTCTCTCTTCACCCTCCCCTCTTTGAGGGAGGTGTTGGAAGTTCCTGCAGCTGACTGCTTGTGGCTCAGGCTCTGGCCCATGCTCTTTAAGCAGGCAGAGCTATGGATGCCCCATCAGGGCAAAGACAGCAAAGTGAGTATGCTAGCGGGGCTTCTATGTTTCTCTTAAAAATGCCATGTTCCCTGCTTTGTGTGGGAGTGTCTGGGGTAGCAGTTGCTGTGAAAGTCCTGAAGACAATGCAGAATGGAAGGCTGCTTGAATGAGCCTGGGTAGCCGGGACCTGGGAAGGGGATTGGGAATGAGAGCCAGAAGGCCGGTGTGCCTGAGGAGCTGCCAGCCAAGTGCCCGAGTCACCAAGGGCAGGACTGGACCCAAGCCTCCCAGGACATACCCTACCAAGGCATGCGAGGACCATGAGCAGGTGACAGAAGCTCAGGGCCGGGATGCCAGCCCTCCTCAGGGCCAATCAAGGCACTTTTTTTGCCGGACCACGTGAGGAACCAAGACAGGAACCACCAGGGTGGGGAGGATTTTTTCCTAGGCCCTGGTGGCTACAGGAGGTGGGGAAGGATGCGGGTGAAAGTGCTAAGGTCAGCATGAGCCAGGAAGAGGAAGCAGCTCCGCTCCAGGCTCTGATTTGCCTGGCTGCAGACAGAGTCCATCTGTGTCTGGCCCAACTCAGAAGAGCATATAGTGGCTAAATCTCTGTTTCTGTGATTTGGGCATTGTGTGGAGTCCAGCTTTGTGGCCCTTCCATACCTGCACTGACGAAGACAGTGGGGACCCAGAGAGGGGGCCAGGCCTGAGACAGAGTCTCACTATGTTGCCCAGGCTGGTCTCGAACTCCTGGGCTCAGGCAATCCTCTTGCTTCCCCAAGTGCTGGGGTTACAGGCATGAGCCACCTTGCCCAGCTAGCCAGTTCTAATTAACAGTTACCTGTGGTTGTCAAGGCTGAAGGTCAAGGTCTAAATTCATAACCTGCTTACCTGAGCCTAGGGGACCTTGATTCTGTTGCTCCTGAAACAGCTGGAATAGGAAGGGGAGCAGCTGCTGTGCCCAGAACACCGTGCAGGATCCCTGAAAGGGAACAGGGCGGCTGGGTGCAGTGTTGAACGCCTGTAATCCCAGCACTTCGGGAGGCTGAGGAGGGCAGATCACGAGGTCAGGAGTTCGAGACCAGTCTGGCCAACATAGTGAAACCTCGTCTTTCCTAAAAATACCAAAATCAGCCGGGCATAGTGGCGCACGCCTGTAGTGTCAGCTACTTGGGAGGCTGAGGCAGGAGAATCACTTGAACCCACCAGGCGGAGGTTGTGGTGAGCTGAGATCGTGCCATTGCACTCCAGCCTAGGCAACAGAGCAAGACTCTGTATCAAAAAAAAAAAAAAAAAAAAAAAAGCAGGGGACAGGGCCCAGGCTCTGGGTTACCTGAGTGAGAAACTTGACAGAAGTGATGCGGGAGAGCTCAGGTGTGTCAGCTCTTGAAGGCGCTTTAGCCTGTGCAGGTGCTCAGCCTCAGACCTCCAAACCTGGGCCTGTTCAATGGCAGACTCCTTGTGGTTCTGATTTGATGGATAGAGTTCTTTCACCACCCTGCTGTTCCTCCAAATCCCCACGCTCTGTCAGTGTCCCTTTGATGATAGAACAGAAAGAGCAAGCCCTGTGATGGGCGTTTGTTTG
This sequence comes from Cheracebus regulus, assembly GCA_963574635.1. Taxonomy (NCBI): domain Eukaryota; kingdom Metazoa; phylum Chordata; class Mammalia; order Primates; family Pitheciidae; genus Cheracebus; species Cheracebus regulus. Next base: position 37,765 of record CAUYQU010063073.1, read on the forward strand.
CTGCCTGCCTCTCCCGAGTCAGGACTTCCTTACAGCTGTGTTATTTTCTGCTCTTGCTCCAGTTAAGCCTGAGCAGTGTAGTGGAATGGGGTTAGTTCTGCCTGAAAAGCATCTATGTAATTTGAGAAGCAGGGCCTCCGTTCCCCTTGGCATGGTGGGAGTTCTTAGCATATGGGAAGCTCTGAGAATCTCATGTCACCCTTGGGTACTTAAGGCCAGGTTAGATTTTTTTCTCAGCCATCTTGGCCCCAGGAGGCAAGAAAAGGCGACCTCAGCTTGTGTGTGTCAACCTGTATTTCTGTTTCTCAGATCATAAGAACTGCACCTGTTCCCTTGCTATGCCCTGCAATTGCTGCCCAGGCAGGTCGGGTACCCAGCCTAATCCATGCTTTGGGAAAGGCTGGCAGAGCCCACTCACCCACCAACCCATTATGAACTTCCTTCAGAAAGTACGAAGGTCTTTCGCTCTTATGTCACATGTCAAAGCTGAGGCACAGTGACCAAGAAAGCAGGCCAGGCACAATGGCTCACCCCTGTAATCCCAGCAATATGGGAGGCAGGAAGATTGCTTGAACCTGGGAGTTCGAGACCAGCCTGGGCAACATAGTAAGACTTTGTCTCTACAAAAAATTTTTTAAAAGGCCAGGTGCAATGGTTCCCACCTGTAATCCCAGCACTTTGGGAGGCTGAGGTGGTCAGATTACTTGAGCCCAGGAGCTCAAACCAGCCTGGGCAACCTGGCGAAACCCCATTTCTACTAAAAATACAAAAAATTAGCCAGGTGTGGTGGCATCTCCTATAGTCCCAGCTACTCGGGAAGCTGAGGCAGGAGGATTACCTGAGCCTGGGAAGTCAAGACTGCAGTGACCTTGGAATGTGATGGCGCCACTACATTCCAACCTGGGCAACAGGAATGAGACTATCTCAAAAAAAAAGATTAAAAAACACCTAGCTGGTCATGGTGGTACACATGTGTGGTCTCAGCTGCTTAGAGGCTGAGGTGGGAGAATTGCTTGAGCCCAGGATGTGGGGGCTGCAGGGAGTGAGATTGTGCCATTGTACTCCATCCAGCCTGGGCAACAGAGCAAGACCCTGTCTCAAAAAAAAAAAAAATGAGAGAGAGTGAGAGCAGTGACTTGTCCCTTAACTCAGACACCCTGCTGGAGAGGGAAGAGGTGGATGCCTGGGCAGTTGGATAAACTCAGTTGAAGGCTACAAAGAGCAGACTGGCCCAGAAGGCCGGGTCCTCACCACAGGGCTGGCCTGTGCGGGCAAGCGCTTCCTTTGGGCAGCATGTAATTACAGAATGGCTTATTTTTCCTCTATTGTGCTGTCTTTAATTGCCAGTCTGGAGCTGGTGTCCCTGGCCAGACATAACATGCGGGGGCAGATGCACACAGACAGCCCTGCAGGCGCCCTGCCCGGGAGCGTCGGTCACCCTCTGGCCCATACCTCCCACACCTGGAGGGGAGCAGAGCACAGCTTCAAGGTACCTGGGGGTAGAGACAGCAAGAGAGCAGATGATGGCCTTGCGGGGTGAGGAGATCCTGGTTTGGGGCTGCTTGGAATGAAGCAGCAGGTATCAGGACAGCCACCATGTGGCCCACGGGAATCGATGAATGTCCAAGACCTTCAGGCCTGGCCAGAGGAGGGACATCTCCCTGGCTCTCTGGCTATTCCTCTTAGCCTTTTCTCTGCCTTGCTGGAAACTGTCACCTTCCTGAGTGGGGTCCTCATTCTAGGCGGAGCATCTTCCCAGCTGTGTACGGTTGCCCGGTCCTTCCTCTCCTCCTCCCTCCCAGTCCCCATCTCTTGCCAGACAGCCTCCCCCTCTGCAGGCCAGCTCTCCCTGCCTCCATTGTGTTTCTCACTTGATCATTTCTGGAGACCTGGCCCCGGCACGTGTGTCCTGGGAACACTCACTTCCCTCTTGGTGGCAATGAAACTCAGAAGGCTGAGCCTGAAAGGAAGGCACTGGAGGCCAGGGGTCTCTGTGTACAGCCTCTGTGTCACCTAGATCCTCCCTTTCCCTGGGGTGGGAGGAACAGACATTTAGCCCCTCAGACAGAAGGCTTATGGGTTCCTCTTCCTGCTTCTGTTCCTCTCTTACAATCCTCCCTGAAGCTTTCTTTCCCTCCACGTCAGGAGCTCTGGGAGGCAGTAAGACCGGTATAGACATTCATTTGCCCTGGTCCATGGCCTCTTTGGGAGGCCTCAAGATCCTTGCCAAAGGGAGGTGGGTAGGTTGGAGCACAGTATTTACCCATGTGGGGGTATGAGGCCCCTGCCCAGAGGGCCATTTCTTCCTGAGCTGAAATAACCAGTTTATCTCCTCTGGGAAGAGGCAGCTCTTATCTTTATAATCCCTCAAAGCCACTGTGGAGAGTGGGGATTAGGTGAGATTTAGGCAACGGAGCTGGGGAATCCTGGGGCTGGGCCCACTCTGGAAGCCAGGCTCGTCCCTCAGGCCAGCACTGGGGGCTCCACTCAGGCGCATCCCGTGATGCCACGCTGTGGCAGTGGGACAGCACCCCCCGGCCCAGCAGCCACTTGTGGTCATGGAATGTGTTCCTGCCAGGGCTGAGGCTAGGTTGATGAGGAGGGGTTGTGTGGAGACAGGTGGAAAAAAGGAAGTCCAGAAGGCTAGGGGGCACAGCCAGGGCAGGACTCTGGAATATGGAGCTGTGAGCCACGTTGGGGGCGGGGAGGGCAGTGAGACGAGGCAGCCAGTGGTCACCCGCCCCACAGCCTGTGGCCAAGTCTCCTCTATGGCTGCCCCAAGTCCTTTCCTGGTGCCTAAGGTTTAGGGATTCGCTCCTCTTGCTCAAGAGGTTTTCCGGACGGAAGCTCACATGAGTGCTCCTCAGGTGGCCCTGGAAAGACTCATTCCTCCTTCAGGCGTTGCCTTTCCTGGGGCTCTTCTTTGTCCCAGGGCCTCAGAGCTGGGGTGTGGTGGCTCATGCCTGTAGTCACAGCGCTTCAGCAGGCTGAGGAGGGAGGATTGCTTGAGGTCAGGAGTTCAAGACCAGCCTGGGCAACATACCGAGGTCCCATATCTACAAAAAATATGCAAAGAAAATTAGCTGGGTGTGGTGGTTCACGTCTGTAGTCCCAGCCACTCTGTAGGCTGAGGTGGGCGGATCGCTGGAGACTGAGAGGTGTAAGCTGCAGTGAACCATGTCCACACCACTGCATCCAGCCTGGGCAGCAGAGCAAGACCTTGTCTCAATTAAAAAAATAAATAAATAAAACTAGGCCAGGCACAGTGGCTCATGCATGAAATCCCAGCTCTTAGGGAGGTAGAGGCGGGAGGATAGCTTGAGCCCAGGAGTTCAAGACCTGCCTGGGCCATAGAGCAAGACCTCATTCTCCGCAAAAAGGGGGAAAAAAAAAAGACAAAGAAAAGTGTAAGCAAAATTAAAATACAAAATTTTTTGCTCATGCATGGCTTAAAAAAAAAAAGAAAAGAAAAGAGAAATCTAACCTGGGATTGGCTTCATCCCCAGAAGTTTTGGTTCATTAGGTCCAGAGTGGAGCCTAGACATCCACATTTTTAAAAGTTGTGTGTCTCAGCTACAGATTTTGGGCTGACATTCCCTGATTAAGGTAAAACCTTGACTAAGCTGCAGAATGCCTCGGGTTGTTCCTGTTGCTGCTTCATTGGGATCAGTGCATTCATTCATTCATTCATTCACTTAGCAAGTATTCATTGAGCTTGTATCTGCTGTGCATTGTTTTAGCAGTTGGATGGTGAGGGTGTGTGGAAATGGAAGAATTCAATGCCTGATTTTAAGGAATTTGCAGTCAGGTGGGAGAGCCAGGCATGTAAATCTATGATTACAGTTCTGTAAGGTACAGGCTGCAGGCTGGGTTGCCCAGGACACTGACATATAAACCTCCCTTGAGTGCAGCCCTGGGTTTTGGGAAAATGTCCCAGAGGAGGTGATGTTTGAACCGAGTCTTGAAGGAGAAGCAAGAGTTGTCTATCAAGGTGGGCAGATCACTTGAGGTCAGGATTTCTAGACCAGCCTGGCCAACATGATGACACCTCGTCTCTACTAAAAATGCAAAAAATTAGCTGGGCATGGTGGTGTGTACCTGTAATCTCAGCTACTTGGGAGGCTGAGGCGGGAGAATCACCAGAACCTGGGAGGCAGAGGTTGCAGTGAACTGAGATCGCACCACTGCACTCCAGCCTGGGAGACAAAGCAAGACTCCGTCTCAACCATGCAATCAAAGACTTGCCCGTTGCAATAAATTGGGAGATCAATGGGGAGCACAGCCTGGGTGAGCAGGGAGCCTGGTGGTGGCAGTGGGGAAAGTGAGTTGGGGAACGTGGAATATGGAAAGACGTTTTGTTTTTTAACTTGGTTTTAGAGAGTAGGGGAGGAGGCTGTGCACTTGAACACTTTGTAATTTGGTAGAGATGGACCTGGTCATACCTTGAGGGTCAGAGTTGGTAGGGGAGGAGATGTGAGGATCCCAGAGGAGGGGAAGGATGAAGGGCCTGGGAAGGGGAGGGTGGGGGCCCGCCTGCCTTGCACAGCCTTGACTTGGCAGTGACACCGAGCGCCTCCTGCTTGCCTGCAGGGCGAGCCTCCCTCGGCCCTGGGCCTGTCCACAAGGAAGGCCCTCAGCGTCCTGAAGGAGCAGCTGGAGGCAGTGCTGGAAGGACATCTCAGGGAGCAGAAGAAGTGTCTGACCTGGAAGGTGAAGCTTCTTCTCGGGGCCGCCAGGGCCTGGCTGGGATGGCAGGGAAGTGTGGGAGGCCCCTACTCAGGGCTGTAATGCACCCTGTCACCCTGGGTGGTGTGACCCAATGGAGGCCTCGTGAAATATCAGAAAGCAGCTGGGGTTCCCCTCAGAGTGGCTCCCGAGCCTGCTTGCTGCAGGAGCTCAATAGGCTGGAGCACAGCCGAGGTCAAAGGGAGGGGACCAAGGTGCCCGTGGGGGCTGGGGAGGGGAGGCCGCCAGATTGGAGTGGGACTGGCCTCTCACTGCCCCCTGCCTGTTCCTCCCCAGGAGGTGTGGAGAAGCAGCTTCCTCCACCACAGTAACCGCTGCTCCTGCTTCCACTGGCCGGGGGCCTCGCTCATGCTCCTGGCCGCGCTGCTGCTGCTGGGCTGCTTCGGGGGCCAGCCGGCCGGGAGGTGTGCACCCAGGGGCTGCTCCCCAACCTCTCCAGCTGTCCCTTCCATCCTGCTGCAGCACGTGGGACAGCCCAGGGCTCCGAGGGGGGCTCCTGGGATGTAAGGGAACCTCCTCAGTCCCTTGACTGGGGTCAGAGGCCCAGCTGGTGTCAGGGCACCAGAACGGGACACTCTTTCCACAAGGGACTGGGGTGGGAAGGGGAGCTGCAGCCCGGGGGCTGCTGGGTGGGCAAGCCTTCACTCCCTGTGGGTGCCCCTCTCTTTCCTCCCGCCAGCCGTGGGGTGGGGCTGGTGAATGCCTTGGCCTTGTTCCTGTTGCTGCTTCTCAACCTTGCTCTCATCGGGCGGCAAGACCGGCTGAAGCGTCGGGAGGTAGAGCGGAGGTTGCGCGGGATCATCGACCAAATCCAAGGTGAGGTCAAGGGCAGGCACATTGGTGGGAAAAGATGACCCGGACATATCAGAGCCCTGAGGGCTCCCCTCCTGCACCCCAGCACAGACAGGTTGCCTGTGGCCAGCATTGCAGGGGCTCTTGTCATCTGGGGAGTTAGAAGGATGCCCACCTCTTTTGAGCAGGGCAGTGAGAGCTGCGGGACGGTGGTGGGTGCCCAGGCAGAGGGCTGGGCAGGCAGGAAGGCCAGGGGTGGCAGGTGGGCTTCTGGGCTGGCTCGTGTTGGGAAACTAACAGGGAAGACCCCCACATGGCGGGAGGAGGGTTGGGGTTTTCTCGTTCAAGTCCATCTTGTCTGGTGTTCTGTGCTGGGAGACGTTGGGGTGGACAGATACCTGCAGCAATTGCGGCGGGGTAGGGGACCGGGAGCCTGAGGTAGAGCAGCCCAGTTCCAAAAGGGAAGGGAGTGGCTTGGATTTCTTTCTTTCTTTTTTCTTTTTTCTTTTTTTTTTGAGATGAAGTTTTACTCTTGTTGCCCAGGCTGGAGTGCAATAGTGTGATCTTGGCTCACTGCAACCTCTGCCTCCTGGGTTCAAGTGATTCTCCTGCCTCAGCCTTGTGAGTAGCTGTGATTACAGGCATGCCCCACCACGCCCGGCTAATTTTGTATTTTTGGTAGAGATGGGGTTTCTCCATGTTGGTTGGGCTGGTCTTGAACTCCTGACCTCAGGTGATCCACCCGCCTTGGCCTCCCAAAGTGTTGGGATTACAGGCATGAGCCAGGAGTTGCTTGGATTTCTGCTTGGCCTTTCATTCAGGCGGTGTTCATGAAGCTTGGCTGTGGACTGAGGGTTGTTTACGCTCTTTTGAGGGACCGCGGCTCCTGCTGTTCAGGGGCTGTGGTGCTCTGGAGAAGCAGCGCCCGCTCATGAGACCTTCCTCCAGCAGAACCAGGCAGTGGGTGTACAGGCGCTCAGTGAGAATCTGTCTTTTCATTCTGAGATGGCTAATTGCAACCACATGCCAGGCACTGGGAGTGCAATGGTGACAGCAAAAGATGGGCGCTGCTTTCCAGAGTTTAGTCTCCTCCCGGGAGCATCAGTGGCTCCCTCTTGCTTATGGAAGCCACCCCAGATGCACATGTGGCCTCCCAGAGCCTCCAACGCAGGCTCACCTTCCTCCCCAGCCTCTTCTCTTCCTCCTCATTCTCATGTTAGAACTACTTACCAGTCCTAGACCCACTATGTATCAACCTACCTCTGTGCCTTTGTCCCTTGTTCTCTGCTGGTCAGCTTTTCCCTCCCTCATCTCCAGCTGACAAACTCACCCATTTTCCAGGCCCATCCCCAATGCTTCCCCCTTCCAGGAAGCCACCTCTGATTGCTCCAGCAAGTCGGTTTGCTCCCTCTTCTGGACTCCTGCAGCACGAGGATCTTTGTTAACACTTGGCCGTGTTTGCCTTGTTTGGAGTTATCTGCCTACATGGCTCATCTCCCCCACTGGGTCGTGGCTCCTTGAGGCCAGAGACCACGTTGTTGTCTCCACCTTGCACCCCTCACAGACCCTCTGTACTGTTTGTGAAGTGTATCTGAATGGGATATGGGTACAAAGAAATGACAGCTCCAGTTGAGAGGAGGTAGAGGCGCTGGGGCTGGAGTGGCTGGGTAGGGCTTTATAAGGGAGGTGTCCTTGAAAGCAGGGAAGTGTTGGAACAGACCTCTTGGGAGAGGAAGTGGGCAGGCAGTGCTCGGAGGTGCTGCTATATCTGACTGGGTAGCAGGCAGTGCTCGGAGGTGTTGCTGTATCTGACAGAGGATCAGGGCTGAGGCTGAGAGGGTTGTTTCCCCCTTTACATTTCCCTCAGATGCCCTCAGGGATGGCAGGGAGATCAAGTGGCCCAGTGCCATGTATCCAGACCTCCACATGCCCTTTGCACCATCCTGGTCCCTGCACTGGGCCTACAGAGACGGACACCTGGTCAACCTGCCAGTCAGCCTACTGGTTGAAGGAGACATCATAGCTTTGAGGCCTGGCCAGGAATCGTTTGCTTCTCTGAGGGGGATCAAGGTAGCTTGAGGCCTTCCTCTTCCCCTGGATGGGCAGTCCACGGGCGATGGCGGGAGGGGCTCCAGACTGCACCCTACAGCTTCCCGGCCAGCTCACTGGCTTTTTGGCAGAGGCCCTGGAATATCTTCCATCACCCTGCTGTTCTTTTGTTTGTTTGTTTATTTATTTTTATTTTCATTTATTTATTTTTTTTGAGACAGGGTCTCACCCTGTCGCCCAGACTGGAGTGCAGTGGTGCAATCTCAGTTCACTGAAGCCTCTGCCTCCTAGGTTCAAGCGATTCTCCCACCTCAGCCTCCCCAGTAGCTGGGATTACAGGCACCTGCCACCACACCTCACCTGGCTAATTTGTATGTTTTTTGGTGGAGACAGGGTTTTGCCATGTTGGCCAGGCTGGTCTCAAACTCCTGACCTCAGGTGACCCACCCGCCTCAGCCTCCCAAACTGCTGGCATTACAGGTTTGAGCCACCATGCCTGGCCCCCTGTACTGTTCTTTATTCTAGCTAAGAATCCAGTCCCACAGGCCCTGCCCCAGTGGACTCTGGACTAACTGATGGCCCCTAACCCCAGGGGAGGTCTGTACTTAGCTGAATTGTCCAGGAATAGTGGCCTCTGATAGGCCTCTCTCATCCCCACCCTCCCACTTGCTGCCGGCAGGATGACGAGCACATTGTCCTGGAGCCGGGAGACCTCTTCCCCCCTTTCTCCCCTCCACCCTCGCCCCGGGGAGAAGTGGAGAGAGGGCCACAGAGCCCCCAGCAGCACCGGCTTTTCCGTGTCCTTGAGACCCCTGTGATTGACAATGTCAGGTAGGGGTGCCACCCCGCCTCCTCCTGTCCCCGGTACCTTCCGTGAAGAGGGGGATGGGACTGACAAGAAAGGGGTTCTGTTCATCTTAAGGTTCTCTTGAGGGCTGGCATCTCCTTAGGCTCCTGTCCTTAGCCTCTTGAGAGAATTCTTAGACTGGGTGGGGCCCTCTCCCAATCTCTGCTCTGAGGGAACAGCTCTGGAGGTGAACGCAGGCCAGGGCCAGGGCAAAGTGTGGAACTGCAGGACTCATGGTGCTTGAAGAAGCGGTGTCTGGCAGAGAGGCCCAGAATCCTCCCAAGGTGCAGGTTTCTGGCCTCTCCACTGAGTGGGACTGACAGTCCTCTCTTTCTGCAGATGGTGCCTGGACATGGCCCTGTCCCGCCCAGTCACTGCCCTGGACAACGAGCGGTTCACAGTGCAGTCGGTGATGCTACACTATGCTGTGCCCGTGGTCCTGGTGTGTGCGGCGGGGCTGTGCGGCGGGGGCAGGGGAGAGGGCTGGACTGGCGGGGGGGTCTCTGGCCACTCACATGAGCGGGAGTGAACACAGAGGGCCCCAGAGCAAGCTGGCCTGTGGAGTAGCAAAGAAAGCGGAGTGGCAGCGCCTGGGTCCCTCTTGAGGCGGGGGAGGGGGTTCAGGGGGTCCAGGCCTTGCCTCTGCTGTTCCCAACAGGCTGGCTTCCTCATCACCAATGCCCTGCGCTTCATCTTCAGTGCCCCGGGGGTTACTTCCTGGCAGTACACCCTCCTCCAGCTCCAGGCAAGGACCACCCTGTCCTCTCTGTCATGCGCCCCTCCAACCCGAGGGGCTGGCTCTTCTAGTACCCTGGCTGTCCCTCCCTCTCTGCAGCCCAGAGGTCCCCTCAAGCTTCAGCTTAAGAACACCTCTTTCCCTTCTTTCCCTTCCTGCCCAGGGAATGGCCGTGGGGCCCAGGCAGCCCTTCCCTTCCCTCCTCCCCAGAGCTCAGGAGCCGTCTGTGTGCTCTGCCCCTCCCCAGGTGAATGGTGTCCTGCCCATCCTCCCCCTGCTCTTTCCAGTCCTCTGGGTTCTGGCAACTGCCTGTGGAGAGGCCCGTGTCCTGGCCCAGATGAGCAAGGCCTCGCCCAGCTCCCTGGTAGGTTTTTCCAAGGCGTCTGGGGGAAGTGACAGGAACAGAAGGAGGGAGTTAGCTATGCCAGAGGACGGGGCAGAAGTCCAGCCCCACCTTGGGCTCAGCGTGTGGGTCGGCCCAGGCAGCTCTCCAAGGCTCAGGCCCTCTCTATTCCAGAAGGGCCTCCAAGCCAGGCCTTGGGTGAGGGTGAGCGTCTTCCCTGGCTTCCACCAGATGGAGAGTCAGGACGACCGGGCCCTTTACCGAAGGGGTTGGGAGTCCCGCTGGTGTGGGCCCCACCTCTGCCAGCTTGGAGAAGCCTGTGTGAAGCTGGCTTTTTCCTCACTGAGGCCCTCACCCTCTCTCCGTACAGCTGGCTAAGTTCTCAGAGGACACTCTCAGCAGCTATACGGAGGCCGTCTCCTCTCAGGTACAACACTGACCCAGGATGGCTTCTCCCACAGGTCTCTAGAGCCATAACTCTGGGACTCCCCTATTTATGGCTGCAAAGCCTCCAGCCAGGCTCTTGGAGCCCCATGTCCACCCGCTCCTTTTGGACATAACCTGGGCCTGTTCCCGTTACACATCCATGCCCTGCCCCAGAGAAGTGCCTCTCCACCCCAACTTCATGGGGGTCCCCTGGATTTCCACCTAGAGGCCATCTCTGGGGAAACGAGGCTGATCCCTGAATGGCCTTGCAGACTTGCCCTCTCCCACCAGGAAATGCTGCGCTGCATTTGGGGCCACTTCCTGAGGGTGCTCCGGGGGACGTCGCCCACGCTGAGCCACAGTTCCAGCCTGCTGCACAGCCTGGGCTCTGTCACGGTGAGGGTGGGCCATGCGGCGGGGAGGCACCTGTTGTGCCCGTCCTGCTCTCTGGCTGGGCCTGGGCTGTCCACTTGCCACTTGAGTGGCCCCTGGGCAGGGTGGACTAATGCCAGGCCCCTTTCCCATCGCAACCACTTTCCATGCAGGTCCTGTGCTGTGTGGACAAACAGGGGATCCTGTCATGGCCAAATCCCAGCCCAGAGACTGTGCTGTTCTTCAGTGGGAAGGTGGAGCCCCCTCACAGCAGCCACGAGGACCTCACGGATGGCCTGTCCACCCGCTCCTTCTGCCATCCTGAGGTAGAGGAGGAGGTACGGCCGGCTCCCATGGGCCCTACTCTGGGCCAGGCTGTTTAGCCTTGGAGCCTGGCCAGGGAGGGTGAGGTTTAGGAGGGCAAAGGAGGGTTCGGGCACCATTAGGATCTGCTTCTGAGCAGGTGAGGTGAAGCCACAGCACAAGCCAGCGAGGGGACCTAGAAGCATCCTGCCTCACTGGTCCGCGGGAGCCACCGGTCCTAGGCCTGTGCTCCTCATTCTCTGCAGCCCCATGAACGAGACGCCCTCCTGGCTGGCTCCCTGAACAACACCCTGCACCTTTCCAATGAGCAGGAGCGTGGTGACTGGCCTGGGGAGGCTCCCAAGCCCTCTGAGCCGTATTCTCACCACAAAGCGCACGGCCGCAGCAAACACCCATCCGGCTCCAACGTGAGCTTCAGCAGGGACACCGAGGGTGGTGAAGAAGAGCCCAGCAAGGTGAGGGGAGGAGGTGGCGCAGGGCAGCCACGCCCTCAGCCACAGACCGTCCTGGCCTCCCTGGCCAGCCCGGCCCCATAGGGTCTGAAAGAGCAGGTGTCCCTGCCTTCTGTCCCCACACCTCCAGGCAAGGCCAGTGGCCCCGAGATCTTGCCCTGGTCCCTGCTGCGAAGTAGACAGAGCCTGCCTTCCGTTCTGGTCTCCCTGTTGGAACCTTCCAAACACACACCAGGCTCCCTCTCAGAGATGTTCCCTGGCCACAAAAGATCCCTCAAGTGTGTCCTCTTTGGTCTGGCCACTCCTCTTTTTGGCTCCTGCCAGTGTCATGAGCTATATTAGTAAGTTCCTAGAAGCAGACAGGAGCCCAAGAAGGACAGGAAACTGATTTCAGGAGGGAGGGGCGGGGCAGAGAGTGGGCAGGAGCGCTCTCCTGGGAAGGGTGCCTTTCAGGGGCAGGAGCCCTCCCCAGCCTTGGGAGGCAGGTGGAGCCAGTGCCGGCTTCCCCACATCCCCTCCCGGTCTGAGGCTCCCCTCCATGTCTCCCCTAGACTCAGCCTGGGATGGAGGGCGACCCCTATGAAGCAGAGGACTTTGTATGCGACTACCACCTGGAGATGCTGAGCCTGTCCCAGGACCAGCAGAACCCCTCCTGCATTCAGTTTGATGACTCCAACTGGCAGCTGCACCTCACGTCCCTCAAACCCCTTGGCCTCAACGTGCTGCTGAACCTGTGTAACGCCAGCGTCACTGAGCGTCTGTGCCGGTTCTCCGACCACCTGTGCAACATCGCCCTGCAGGAGAGCCACAGTGCTGTGCTGCCCGTGCATGTGCCCTGGGGCCTCTGCGAGCTCGCCCGCCTCATTGGTATGGGCCCCCTTGGCGGGGGTGGCTGGCTGGACCTGCCTCCTAGAAGAAGCCCAGCACTAACTCCTCACAGGACTTCATGGACCTGGCCGGGCGTTGCCAGGGCATGGCCCTAAGTTCCTGTCCCCTGCCCTGCAGGCTTCACTCCTGGGGCCAAGGAGCTCTTCAAGCAGGAGAACCACCTGGCACTGTACCGCCTTCCCAGTGCCGAGACAGTGAAGGAAACCTCGCTGGGGCGGCTCTCCTGTGTCACCAAGCGGCGCCCTCCCCTCAGCCACATGATCAGCCTCTTCATTAAAGACACCACCACCGGTGAGTCCCGCCCACCTCGGCCAGCACCAGGCCAGATTTTCCAGAACCTGCTCGGCAGGGGGGCTCTCTCCATCCCCGCCAATTGCTAGGGAGGCCTGGGCAGAGGAACAGTGGGCTGCTTCCAAAGTGCTTTGCTGTGGCAGGGGCTGGACTTGGGGACGAGGGCTGGGATGGTGTTGGCTGCAGAGGCTGAGATTGTCCAGAGGATGGGAATATGGTGTCTGCATTCCAAGTCCAGTGGCCTTGCAGAGCCTGGCTGCTTGCGAGTCCCAGGGAGGCTCCTCAGCACCCTTCTACAGGAGGACTGTGCTGCCTGTCAGGTCAGAGCGAGAGTCGGGGGCTGCTTAGTGACACTCAGGGTCCGACCTCTCTCCCCCAGGCACAGAACAGATGCTGTCCCATGGCACTGCTGATGTGGTCTTGGAGGCCTGCACAGACTTCTGGGACGGAGCTGACATCTATCCTCTCTCGGGATCCGACAGGTGGGTGAGGCAGTGCAGGCCAGCAGCAATAGCAGTTGCTCTGCCAGGGCCCCTGCCCTTCACCAGCAGGACTGCTCACCTCACCTCCGCCTGCTTCCCTGGCAGAAAGAAAGTGCTGGATTTCTACCAGCGAGCCTGCCTGTCTGGGTATTGCTCCGCCTTCGCCTACAAGCCAATGAACTGTGCCCTGTCCTCTCAGCTCAATGGCAAGTGCATCGAGCTGGTGCAGGTGCCCGGCCAGAGCAGCATCTTCACCACATGCGAGCTGCCCAGCACCATCCCCATCAAGCAGAACACCCGCCGCAGCAGCTGGAGCTCTGACGGTACCTCGCGTGTCTGTCCAGCGGGGCCAGTGCTGGGGCTCCCCGGGGCTGCAGAAGCCCAGGAGGCAGGGAGGGTTTCCGGAGAGCCCTGGCACCCACCACAGCAAAGGGTGCAGTGGCCACAGCCCCAGGCTGGGACATCAGTGCGACACTATCCAGTGACATGGGGAGTCCCTTAGTTTTCTCCCTTACCAGGAGATGCTCATTTTGCCTGCCTCTCTGGTTGGTTATGATGCTCAAGTGGATAGCGTGCATCAGAGTGCTTTCTTGGGAAGTTACCAACCAGCGTTCATGCAGCATTAGGCTTGGCAGAATCAGACAGGAGACCAGGTCTCTCACCCTGTTGGTGCAGAGGGGCCCAGAGAACCCAAGAGACCGTGAACTGAAGCCAGTACCCCAGCCCTGGAGCAGGACCGAGCAGGAGCTAAAGCCATGCCCTGTCATGGCTCCCAGCTCGGCCACCTGACTGACGCCTACCTTTCATTGTCTTTCCTCTTCTGTCTGTCGGCGCCTTCTGTGTCTTGGCTGTGTGTGTGCGGTTGTGTGTGGTCCCCTGGGGCCTGCGTGCTCATTGATTTGGGTGTGGCATCTGTGTGTGTGGCCCCTGGCTTCCTCCTGGAATCTGCTGGTTCCTGGATGTCCTGATCGGGCTGTGTCCTGTGTGTCCTGGCTGGGCTTTGTGCCTCGTGCCTGCCTGAAGAAGGGATCGGGGAGGTGCTGGAGAAGGAAGACTGCATGCAGGCCCTGAGCGGCCAGATCTTCATGGGCATGGTGTCCTCCCAGTACCAGGCCCGGCTGGACATCGTGCGCCTCATCGACGGGCTGGTCAATGCCTGCATCCGCTTTGTCTACTTCTCTTTGGAGGATGAGCTCAAAAGCAAGGTGGGGAGAGCCATCCCCTCTGCCACCACCAACTCTGTTTCCCATGGGCTTTTAGGCCTGTATGTTCAAGGCCATCTGCCTTTCACAGGTGTTTGCAGAAAAAATGGGCCTGGAGACAGGTTGGAACTGCCACATTTCCCTCACGCCCACTGGCGACATGCCTGGCTCTGAGATTCCCCCTTCTAGCCCCAGCCATGCAGGCTCCCTGCATGATGACCTGAATCAGGGTAAGGGCAAAAGCATGGGGTGGGGATGGGGTGGGGATGGGAGGTTTCCCCTCCTCAGAGCCACAGCCAGGAAGAGCCTCCAGAGAGCCCTCCGGATAAGTACATTCGCTTGGGAAATGGCTCTGATGTCCCTGCAGGAAACAGCAGTCAGCAGGGAGGAGTGGAGACGGAGGCAGGAAATTCTCTGCCATCTGCAGGGCAAGGACAGGCCCACAGAAGGCCAGCCCCAAAGTGACGGAGAGGCTCTTGTCCCCACAGTGTCCCGAGACGATGCAGAAGGTCTCCTCCTTATGGAGGAGGAGGGCCACTCAGACCTCATCAGCTTCCAGCCTACGGACAGCGACATCCCCAGCTTCCTGGAGGACTCCAACCGGGTACGATGGCAAGATCTGTCTCACACGTCGTGGTAGTGGCCCCATAGCTGGTTGAGGGGAGGTAGAGAGGTAGTGGGCAGGCACGTGAAGGGGAGGGATGCTGATCCCCATCCTGAAGCCACCGGCATCTCTGCTTTCTCCAGGCCAAGCTGCCCCGGGGTATCCACCAAGTGCGGCCCCACCTGCAGAACATTGACAACGTGCCCCTGCTAGTGCCCCTCTTCACTGACTGCACCCCGGAGAGTGAGTGCTGTGGCCAAGGGCACTTGGGCAGCCTGGTCCCTTCGGCTGAGCTCTGCCTGGGCCTGGGCACCCCGTAGGCTCTGGAGGGATGTAGGTTTTCCATGCTGGGAGTGAAGGAAGCTGGGCTGGGATCAGCTGGGGAATCCTGTGGAATGGAGTCAAGAGTGCCGATGTTCACATGATCCCGCTGCTGGGGGTCGGGATTGCTTCAAAGAGGGGCCGCCTCCCGTTTCGTCCCACTCTCTTGTCCTGTGGGTAGAGACCTAGCGCCCATGTGACACTCTGCCTGCCTGACTCTTGTGCCCTCATACGCCATCCTCAGCCATGTGTGAAATGATAAAGATCATGCAAGAGTATGGGGAGGTGACCTGCTGCCTGGGCAGCTCTGCCAACCTGCGGAACAGCTGCCTCTTCCTCCAGAGCGACATCAGGTCAGGGCAGGACCCTGGAGCCTGTGGGCCAGCCTCTACCTCCCAGACCACAGTGGGCCTGCACGGGGCTGGGAGTGTGTACCACGGCTGACCTTGCCCTGGCTGAGACCAACACACCTGGGCACGGTGGGAGAAGGAGGGGGCGTCCAGTCCTGTGGGAGATGCAGCTGAAGGGCGTGTGTCCCCCGTCCCGAGCAGCATTGCCCTGGATCCCCTGTACCCATCCCGTTGCTCCTGGGAGACCTTCGGCTACGCCACCAGCACCAGCATGGCCCAGGCCTCGGATGGCCTTTCTCCCCTGCAGCTGTCGGGGCAGCTGAATAGCCTTCCCTGCTCCCTGACCTTTCGCCAGGAGGAGACCATCAGCATCTTCCGGCTCATCGAGCAGGTGGGAGCTTCGGCCCTCGAAGGAGGAAGGGCGCAGGGCCTGCTTGGGGTGGGAGTAGTGGCACAGGACCTGTTTGGACCAGGGACCTCATGCCCCAGCCCTGCAAGCAGGGCCTTCCCAGGCAGTTACATTAGCCTCTGCTCCCCTCATAGGAGCATCCTGGGCGTCTGGCTCTTGGCTGAAGTGTCAGTTGTTGGGCCTGGGAGAGGCCAGGCAGACCCAGGCCACAATGTGTCCCTCTCGGTCCATAGGCTCGGCACGCCACCTATGGCATCCGTAAGTGCTTCCTCTTCCTGCTGCAGTGCCAGCTGACTCTCGTGGTTATCCAGGTGAGGTGGGGCCCACACAGGCATCACCCCTGTGCCACTCACCACTTCGCTCAGGGGCCAGCTAAGAATCTGAGGGAGGCTGGGGGTAGCAGCCAGTCCAGGGATCCCCCAGAGCCTCTGTGAAGCTCCTGGGCTTTCCAAGATGACCTCATTGGCAGAAGAGTATTCTCTCTGGCAGGATGTAAACGTCTATCTGGGCCCAGGGCAAGGCAGCTCGGGGCTCCTATGCCCTTATTTTGTGCCTGAATCGAACTCCGGCTCTTGGCTTCTGTCCTACTCTAGTTCCTTTCTTGCTTGGTCCAGCTGCCGCCACTCCTGAGTACCACCGACATCCTGTGGCTGTCCTGCTTTTGCTACCCTCTGCTCAGGTGAGAGGCCATGCAGCTCCCCTACCCCCCACGCCCAAGCAGGAGGGGTCTGGATGTCACTGTGCAGCCCCAGGAGCCCAGGGTTCTGGAACTGCTCAGGGCTTACCTCCTCTGGTACAGGAGGCACGGAGGGAACCTCCTTTGCCTTTTTTTTTTTTTTTTTGCGACAAGAGTCTCGCTTGGTGGCCCAGGCTGGAGTGCAGTGACCTGATCTGGGCTCACTGCAACCTCCGCCTCCCAGGTTCAAGCAATTCTCCTGTCTCAGCCTCCTGAGTAGCTGGGATTACAGGCACCCGCCACCACACCCAGCTAACTTTTGTATTTTTAGTAGAGATGGGGTATTTCACTGTGTTGGCTGGTCTGGTCTTGAACTCCTGACCTCATGATCCACCTGCCTTGGCCTCCCAAAGTGCTGGGATTATAAGCGTGAGCCACCACATCCAGCCTTTTTTTGAGACAGAGCCTTACTCTGTCGCCCAGGCTGGAGTGCGGTGGCACAATCTCTGCTCACTGCAACCTCTGCCTCCTGGGCTCAAGTCATTCTCCTGCCTCAGCCTCCCGAGTAGCTGGGATTACAGGTGCTTACAACCACGCCCAGTAATTTTTGTATTTTTAGTAGAGATGGGGTTTTGCCATGTTGGCCAGGCTGGTTTCAAACTCCTGACCTCAAATGATCTACCTGTCTTGGCCTCCCAAAGTGCTGGGATTACAGGTGTGAGCACTGCACCCAGCCTTTGTCTTATTCCATCCCCTCACCAGACTCGACCTCATGCTCAAGACTCCCTAGAGGCTCCCTCTGTGAGAACTGGGGGACAGAGGGTCACTGTCACCATCCCTGTACCTTATCTCTACTTTTCAGCATCTCCCTGCTGGGGAAGCCCCCTCATAGCTCCATCATGTCTATGGCAACAGGGAAAAACCTTCAGTCCATTCCTAAGAAGGTAAGCGAAGCAGACCCTGTGAGCCTTGCAGGTGAGTGTGGAAGGGATTGAGGGGTGCGGGAAGAGAGAGGGCCTAATCTAGAAGGCTCTGGATGGGGGTGCGGGAGGAGAGAGGGCCTAATCTGGAAGGCTCTGTATGGGGACTCCAGCAAAACTGGGAAACCAGCATTAGGTTCCTAGTCATTCCCCAGATCAAACAGGAGGTGGTGGCACAGAGCTGGGAAAGATCCTTGGTGGGGCGTGAGCTTTCTATCCCCCTAGGCCCAACCATTGACTAAGAGCCTGTTGAATACGTGGAAGAGCCAGGAGCGGCCGGCAAAGGGGCTGTGTGCCCCAGGAGTGACCTGGCCTTGTTCCCCGGCAGACTCAGCACTACTTCCTGCTCTGCTTCCTACTCAAGTTCAGCCTCACCATCAGCTCGTGCCTCATCTGTTTTGGCTTCACGCTGCAGAGCTTCTGTGACAGCTCCCGGGCCCGCAACCTCACCAACTGCTCATCCATCATGCTGCCCAGGTGGGTCCCAGCCCCAAGAGCCACCATCGCCTGCCTCACCTGGAGGCTTCCTCCCTCCCTACCCCAGCCTACCTCCCTGCGGCCCCAGAGGGGCTGAGCCCACGACTCGCTTTGGCAGCAACAACGACAGGGCTCCATCCTGGTTTGAGGACTTTGCCAATGGACTGCTGTCGGCTCAGAAGCTCACGGCCGCCCTGATTGTCCTGCACACTGGTGAGGAGGCTCTCTGGGAGGGTGCAGATGATGGTGGGGAGGGGCCCCACTGTAGAAGTCTGACCCCACATTGCCCTACTTTCCCCAGTCTTCATTTCTATCACCCACGTGCATCGCACCAAGCCCCTGTGGAGAAAGAGCCCCTTGACCAACCTCTGGTGGGCCGTGACAGTGCCTGTGGTGTGAGTACTGCTAGGATGGAGGGGTGGAGTCGGGCTGGGGAGGAGAGGGGCTTCTGCAGGGCAAGGACTGGAGGGCGGGACCTCAGCCAGGGGTTTAACCATGCCCTGCTTGAGCTAATTGTACTGGGAAGAGCAGGGAAGGAAGAAGGCAGTGTCAGGGTTCACACGGGCCGCCACCTCCCGCAGGCTGCTGGGTCAGGTGGTCCAGACAGCTGTGGACCTGCAGCTGTGGACGCATAGGGACAGCCACGTCCACTTTGGCCTTGAGGATGTGCCCCTGCTGACGTGGCTGCTGGGCTGCCTGTCTCTGGTCCTTGTGGTGGTCACCAATGAGGTCGTGAAGCTCCATGAGATTCGGTGAGCTGCCGGCAGGGTGCCTCCCTCTGGGCTCAGCCATGTTCCATAAACCCGTCACTCCTTCGGTGACACTCCTCCACCTTTCCGCTGCCCATCCTTCCCTCCTCCTCTGTGGTCCTGCCCCGTCCCCTGGTCTAAGGATCTTTGCCAACCTGTACTTTAATCTCCTGCCCCGCCAGGGTCCGAGTCCGCTACCAGAAGCGACAGAAGCTGCAGTTTGAAACTAAGCTGGGCATGAACTCTCCTTTCTGAGCCACTGGCTGTGGTGGCCACAGTTGCCCGCATCCCTGGGGCTAAAGCCAGACCCATTTCTGAACAGGGGAGTTGGTATCATGAATGTTTCCGGGTTTGCTCCTGCACCCGTGGCACTGGAAGCCCAGCTCCCCGCATCAGACCCCGCTGTCTTCCTGAGCCCTGGGGCTTACTATGGAGGAGCTGACGGGCTGGGCCCTCGGCCAGTCCTGGCTCTTCCCTGGGCCTCACCAGAGGCACTCTTGAATGTATGGCCTCAGGTTCCCTCTAGAGGGGCCCTCACCCCCTCACCTGTGGGCTGCCCCCTTGGGGACCCCTTGCCCCCCCAGTGCCTCTGTTTATGGGTCCCTGGACATGGCCTTGAAGCGAACCTTTGGAGGAGCAACAGCAGCCGCAGCCTTGGCTGATGTGTCCAACTCCCAAGGCTGCTGTGGAGGGCAGGGTGGTGCTGCGTGCTCCCCATCCCATCCTCCTGGGGCAGAGGCCTGGATGTGGCCCCGAGTGCCTCCCCTCCCTCCCTCCGTGGGGGAGTCTCCCACCTGACGAAGATGGAGCAGGGTCCCCGGTTCGCCCTGGAGCCTCTTCCTGTGCCTGGCTCAAGCTGCCTGCCTATGTCTTGGGGAACCTGGCCCAGGTCTCCTCAGCCCCTCCCCCAGTTCTGGAAGTTTCTACTGGTGTATATTTTTTACTGGTAATGAGCCTTTTAGGAATGAATGTAGACTGGTTTGTATTAAAATGTGTCAATTGCTTAAGAAACACCTGTGGCTGGTCCGTAAGGCCACTCCAGGGTCTGCCCACCCACGGCGGTGGCTGGCAAAGGGAGGCCTAAGCCTTCCTCCATCTACACTGGCAGGTCTCTCAGGTCTGGCTCAGGTGAGACCCGTGGGGTCGAGGTTCCCCGTGTCACAGAGGCAAACACACAGCCCGGTCACGTGGAATGGTGTTTTCATTGGCGTTAGTTGGGGCAAGAGGTTAATGGTTACAGAGCCAGGGCCTGGGCCAACGGGGTCAGGCTCCTGGCCCTCAGGTGGGCAGCAGGGGCTCCTGCTGTGGTCTGAGGCCCCTCTCCCATTGCGTCCTCTCAGGCAGTTAATAGAATAAATTCCATTTAAAATATATGCGTTTCTCTCTGCTTAAAAAATAACATTTACAATTGAAAAGTTGGACTTGTGGGATCTGTTAACCCCACTGCCTCCCACCCCTGCCAGCTCTGCCTCAGTGAGGGGAGGCGGGGGCAGGAGCTGCCCGGCCACCACCGCTGTGCATTTACATGTCCTCTGTACACCTGCGGAGCAGGGGCCCGGCCACACGCCTCCTTTGGCCTCTGAGGGCCTGGGTAGCACAGTGGGTGGCAAGAGGCTTCCCTTGGCACAGTGACGGGACACAGGCTGGGGGGTACAGAGAAAGCACCCCCAAAGCCCTACCATCCCCCCTTCCTCCCTGAGGAGAGAGCTCTTACCAGGGTCCCTGTCCAGGAGCAGGACTCTTGAATGTACGGCCTCACCCTGGTCAGATCACCCTGGAGGGGCTTTGCTGTGATGCAGTGGAGGCCCCTCGCTAGTCGGGTTCTGATGAGGTGGGCTGTCCCACAAGAGCTGCGATGCCCATAGCTGCTGGCTTACAGTGGGAAGGGGCTCTGCTAGGAGGGGCGCTTCAGCCTGACCAGCCCTTGGCCTGTCCCTAGGGTGGCAGGGGCCTCTTCTGTGCTGGGGCAAAGGCAGTGGACTTTGGCAGGTCATAGTGGCACTGCTGGAGGTCAGTCCAGCATGGCGTCCAGCTGGTCAGCCAGGGCATCGAACATGGTGCTGATGTCATCCAGAATGTGCTTGGCGGAGGCACTGCGGGCGCTGCAGCAAGGGGAAGGACGAGGTCAGATCAGCCAGCGGCCTGCACCTCAATGGCCCTGGGGCAGGGGGCTGTCATAGCTCCTGGAGGCTCAGGGAGGCAGGGGACAACCCAGGCTCCTGTGCCTCTTAAATGGCAGCCACTAGGATTCCCTGAAGGAGAGATCTGGGCGACACTAACACCTGGCCTCTTATCCCATTAGTGCCTGCAATGTCCCCCTCTAACATCCCCAGGAGCCCCAGGCAGAGGGTGCAGGGAACGCTCTTTCTCCGACGCCTTCTCTCCCTCCCCTGCCAGCCCTCCTCACCCTTCTTGCTCCTCGGCGCCAATGCTCTTCTCCGCAGCTCTCAGTGCAGCTGCCAGGGACGAGCTGGTCTGCTCCAGTCTCTGCTGGGCCTGGCCTGGGCCCACAGTCCCAGTGCTCTCAGGCCGCGGAGGAGGCACTGGCCGGGGGCCGAGCCGGGGCGCTAGCTTTGGGCCAGAAAATGCCAGCTGGGTGCAGGCCACCGATACAGGCTTGGGGGCTGTTCCTGCAGAGACAAAAAGGTTAGCCTGGGACTTGGCTGGGCCAGATGTAACCCTGCCAGCAGTGCCTCTCCCACAGGCCTCGCCTCTTACCTGCTCCAGGCACCTTGAGGAGGGCAGCAGGGGCGGCTGGGGGTTCTGTCTCCCCATTCCGCTGACTAGCCGCTGAGCTCTCCAGACGCGGCCCTGGGCAGGGCAGCACCGAGGGCTGTGTGGCGGGGCTGGGAGCAAGCGGGGCTGGGGCTCCCTGGGCTGGAAGGCTGCTGGGCTCGGGCTGAGCAGGGCTAGAAGAAGCTGAAGGAGACTCGCCGGGAGCTGGGGAGGGCAGGGGTGCAGCAGGGCCAGGTGTGGCGCTGGCCACTCCGAAGGCCAGCAGGGCGGTCTGCAGTGGCTCTCTCTCCCG
Source organism: Cheracebus regulus (assembly GCA_963574635.1). NCBI lineage: Eukaryota > Metazoa > Chordata > Mammalia > Primates > Pitheciidae > Cheracebus > Cheracebus regulus. The sequence continues at coordinate 59,309 of CAUYQU010063073.1, forward strand.
GCACTTGGGCCTCCGCTTAACAGTGTCTGATTCCGTGAGGTTGAAATCGAGGCCAGGGGGCACGGATGTCTCTCGGGGTGGGGGGCCAGCGGGCTTCGGCCGCTGTTTGATGGTCAGGTTCCCTTCCTCTGCAAACGGCAGCCCTTCCCCAGAGCTGCCCCGAGATGGGGGCGTCCCCTCGGGGCCTGACTCCTCCTCCTCCGTGTCCGACGAGGGCCCCGATGGGGCAGGTGGGCCAGGGGGCTCTGAGGGGCCAGCGGGTTCACTCAGTGTTCGCCTTCGGGGCCCTGAGGCCCCCTCCTTGGGCCCTGGGCTCCCATCTAGGGGAAGTGGCTCTGGGGTGGGGCCAGAGACAGAGCTGAGGCGCTTGGGGGGTGGGGGTGGGGGGCCTTTGCGCCGGGCCCGCAGGGCGAAGGACTGGCTGCGAGGAGTCCCCCGAGCTGGGGTTGGGGTGGTGCTAGGACTGGTCCGGGCAAGGGTGCTGCGTCCTGGCCGCCGGGTAAGGGTGGCAAAACTACCCAGGGCACTGCCCACTGGCCCTTCGGCCTCCCCCTCAGTGTCCCCCTCTGAGGGGCCAGGGCGGCTCAGGCTGTGGGACCGGCGCTTAGGTCGAGGCGGGTCTGGGGGAGCGGCAGGGGGCCCAGCCAAGTAGGAGAAGGCCCAGGGTGCACCAGGAGGTGGCCCTGGGGCCGGGCTGGAGGGGGAGCCCTGGGGGCTCATAAAAACATAGGGTGGGGGTCCTTGACCAGGAAGTAGGGTACAAAGCTTAGGGGGCCGGTCCGTGCCCTCTGGAAGGTTCCTCTCCTCGGGGGTGCTAGGATCTCCACTGCTGGGCTGTAGGGCAGGCTGTTCCTGTGAGTGGCCGGACCCCCGTGAGCGTGCCCCAATGCTCTCCTGGCTGGGAGAGCGGGCAGGTGGAAGGGGGAGTGGCTCAGGGCCACCCCCTGCCATGGCTGCCTGTAGCTCTGGGCTCAGCTCGCTGCCCTGGAAGGTGAGGAGCCTCGGGCTGGCGGTAGCGGGGCCTTCCCCATTCTCCAGCCCCTCGATGGCCATCAGCTCTGGACCCTTAGCCAGCTGGCGCCCGCCTTCGCTGAGGGCCTCCCCCTGCAGCAGGCCCCGCCGAAGCTCTGCCAGCCGCTTCACCCCCAGCATAAGCTTCTTCTGATGCCCTGAGATGGAAACAGAAGTGGCAAGGTTAGCTGGGGCTGGGGTTGTCCTGGTCGCGACTGGGCCCCATTCTCTCTTCTCTTGGAGACCCCAGAGGCAAGTGGGGGCCCAGCCAGGCCGCAGGGCAGTCCTCACCGAGCTTGTTGACCCCGATCTCCTGCAGCTCCTCCCAGGTGAGGTCGGCCACCAGCCCCATGGAATCGTAGCCGCTGCTCACCAGCTGCTTGTGGTACTGCGGCAGCCCGAGTGCACACAGCCACTCCAGCAGGTCCGTCTGGAAGAGCACCATCCTCACAACAGCTCCCAGCCAGCTTCCGCCCCCAGCCAGAGAGGAAAAGGCGCCAGCACGTGCCCCACTCCCCGGCCACCCTGATGGCTCACCGGGATGTAGGTGGGCAGCCACTCAGCGATGCTGAGCTGAGCAATCTCTGAGGCGATCTTCTTCCTGTGGCCAGGCTTGGTCACCCCGATGGCGGTCAGATCCTGCCGCACAGAGTCTGGCCGTCAGGCCCTTCCCCTGCCTGCTGGGCCCTCCCCGGCCCACTGGGCACTGATCCCGGGCTGCAGCACCCACCTCAGGCGTCATGCGGCTGATGGTAGGCACATCATAGCCAGCCTGCAGAAAGTGGGCAGTGTAGCCCTCCAGCTGGAACTCACTCAGCCAGTTATAAATGGCCTGTGCGTCCTGTGGGGTGGGGGAAGCGGGCAGAATTAGCAGGAACTGGGCCAAGCCCCCAGCCTCCCCCCAGGGGCCTGCCTGAGCGGGACTTCAGTCCATACAGAGGCCCTTGCATCTCCCTGCCCTACCCACCCCAGCCCCAAGGCCCACAGTGCACCCAGGGGAGGTCACACCTTCCCCTCCAGCAGCTGTTCCGGCCGCACGTCCTGGGTGAAGATCTGCTCTCCAGAGTGGCAGTTGGCCAGAGGGCGGTGGCTCAGGTTGTCTTCAAGGAGGGAGAGACATGGAATGGAGAGGTGGCAGGAGGAAGGGGTGCCCACCCTCGGCCTCCTTACCTGCACCTCTCCTAGCCAACCCAGCTCCCCTGACCCTTCCTACCTGCCAGGGATGATGGGTGGAGTCCCGGCAGCACCTGGTCCTCTCCGGCTGAGGGCAGTGGCTAGAGATAGGGCAGGAGCTAACTTAGCATCTGAGGAACTGGCAGTGGGGGTGAGCCCTGCCCTGGTTCGTGACCTCACCGTCCTACCTGGACATTCTCAATCAGGAGGCCAGGGCCGTGGCCGTTAGTGCCCTCAGAGCTCTGCCCGCTGCCAGCGCTGCGGATACTGCCCACACTGCCCTCGCTGCCCACGCTATTCCTGTCACCTGCTGTGAGGGGGAGAAGCCAAGGGGTCAGAGCCCCAGGGGACACTGCCAACAGCTGACTGGCAGCTTGCCCAGGCCACACACCCACACAGTGCCCAGCACTGCCCCCTGGGAGGATGTACCTGGGCTGTCTGGGCTGAGGCCCACCCGAGGAAGCTGGCCGTAGGTAAGCGGATGCGGGGAGTCATCGGCAGGAGGCTGCGGTGTCCGGGAGAAGCCTGGGCGCAGGGGGATGGGTGCAGAGGGGAGGCGGGCTGCAGGGACACCCACCCGCTTGCTGACCACCTCGACGATGCCCGGGGGGAAGTAGCCTATGCGGTCTGTGCCCCTTTGGCTCTCGTGGATGTGGCCCTTCCAGCGGCCATCAGGATGCTGTTCTAGCACCTGCGGCCAGAGGTCGGGGGCAGGGACCTGGTCACTCCCAGCACCAGGAAAGTGGCAAATAGCTGTTCCTGCAGCTGCAGTCCAGCAACCCTGGTCCAGCTCTTCCCCTGCCCCCAAGGAGCTGGCCTCTGATACCCACACTGGCCCACATTCCGCTCCTGCTGCCAGCAGCCAGCCCAATCTCCCCTGTGCCTCCAGGATGAGCCCTGGTGGCAGCCTGTGGTCGAATCACAGCTCTGCTACTTGCTAGCTGTGTGACCTTGGGCAAGTCACTTTAATTTCTCTTAACTTTATTTTGTTCAATTCTCAAGTTTGTCATCCCTAAAGAAGAAATGCTAATCGCTCTGCCTTCCCTGGCTTTGGGAAGAATTAAATGAGGGTGAATATAGAAACCTCAGAGCAGAACCTGGTAACACAGCCAGGTCCCCAAATAAGTAACCACAATCATTTGCATGTGCAAAGGAATGTCTGCCTGGGGCCCCTCACCGTGATGACATCCCCTGCCCGGACGTTGAGAGCAGTAGGATCGTGGAGGTTCCAGAAATCCTTGAGCGCTCGGACCTTCAGGATCCCTGAAGCCTCTAAGAGAACGGGGTGGGGGAAAGGTGTCATCTAAGGGTCCTTAGAGCATCTTCCCAGTCCCCAGCCCCTTGTCAACCCTCCCCCAGGGACGTCCACTCCCCCTTCCACATCCTGCTACCTACTGGAGCAGCTCCAGGCCCCCTGGGCAGGGTCTCCTCCCAGCACTCACCCCGAAGTAGCTGCTTGATTTCCCGGCTGGCCTGGGAGGTGGTGAACTGATTCACTATGTCCAGCGCCGTCTGGTTATATGTATTCCGGATGTTCACGTCCACACCTCCCTGGGCGCACAGTGATGCATGAGCACACACTAGGCACTTTGACACCTCTCCCCCGCTTCTCTCAGCTACCCGGGATGTAGGTACTATTATCATTTTTAGATTTTACAGATGAGGAAACAGAAGCTCAGGGACTCAGTCAAGGACAAGCTCAAGTTCACTCAGCTAGTGAGCAGCAGAGCCAATCAGGTTGGTCTGCTCCCGATCCATCTGTACTGCCTCCGCACCGTTCAGAAGTCAGGCCTCTTCCCTGACGCCCATGCAAAATCCATGCTGGAGTCCTCCCTCCCAGACCTCCCCAGTCAGGGCCCAGGGCAGAGGCTCCAGGGACACCTGCGAGGGAGCAGGGGCCCACGCCCACCTCCAGGAGCAGCCGCACCACCTCGGTCTTGCCGTACAGTGCGGCCTCGTGGAGCGCAGTGCCCGTCTTGGTCTGGCGGTTGATCTCGATCCCGGCTCTCAGGAGCTGCCTGCAGTGGGCCAGGGGAGTCATGGGGAGATGGGGCAGGAGGGGACGCTGACTGGCTGGGGGCTGGGAGATGGAGAGCCCAGGTAAAGAGGGCAGCAGGGGAGGGCGCTGAGGAGCACAATGGTCCCACAGGAGGTGATGAAGCAGCAGGGGGTACCCCAAGGGTACCTGATGACTTCTCTGTGGCCATTCTTGGCAGCCAAATGCAGGGGTGTGGTGTAGTTGGGGTCACACGGGTCCTTGGCCTCGCCCTCCAGCAGTGCCACACATAAGTGGCTGTTCAGTAGCAGCTGGGCCACCTGCAGCAACCCAGTGCCCAGTTAGAGCCTCCTCCTCAGACCTTGTACACGTCTAGGACCCAGCACCCCAAGGCTGCGGGCCTCACCTTGAGTCGGCCAAATTCACAGGCCAGATCCAGGGGTGTCTTCTTGGCCTTGTTGACCAGGCACGGGTTGGACTGGTGCTGGAGGAGCATTTCTGACTGGGGTCGAGGGGAGCCAAATGAGGGGCCGGCTTGGCCAGCACCCCGCCGCACCCTGTGCTGAGTCCCTGTGGGCGGCCTCACATACCACCTCATAGTGTCCGTACTGCGCGGCCAGGTGCAGGGGGATCTGCCCGTCCAGCGAGGCAGCATTGACAGCCGCGGAGGCACGAAGCAGCAGCCTCACAGGCTCCAGCCGGCCCTGCCAGGCTGCATAGTGCAGCGGGCGCATGCCTGGCAGGAGGGGAGGGGTTCTGAGGAAGGTCCTGGGGTGGCGTTGGAGGGGGAGAGGGACTGAGCAGAGGATGAAGCCAGCCCAGCGGGGAGGATAGAGAGCCCAGGGGACGCAATGCCGGCTCCACCTGGGTGTGGTCCGGAAGAGGTCCGGCTTGACAGGGCTGAAGCCAGAGTCCCGCTGTGCCCACCGTGGATGATGATGACCCCATGACAGCGACAAGACCTCCCTGAGCCTCAACCTACTCATCTGAATAATGGAATGTTAGTACCACCCTCTACACAAGAAGACTGTGAAGATTAAACAGGGAAAAACCACTTGCAAGCCTGGAGAAGCTGTGCTAACATCTGTTAGCACTGCTACGTTGTAATGGGAGCAGGCTCTGGTCCCAGGGTCTGGGTAGGGCCCCTACCTGCCCGGGGTGGGGGTCAGGGGCACCTGGGGGTCTCACCATTGCTGTCCTTGATGTCAACAGTGGCCTGAGCCTCTAGCAGCAAGGCTATGAGCTCCAGGCTGCCCCCCAAAGCGGCGTGGTGGAGGGCAGAGAATCTGGTGTGCGGGGACACAAAGTTTGGGGGTGTTGGTGGGCAGCCCTCACCCCCAAATCCTGGTCTTCCATACCCAAACCTCTCCTGGGGGCTGGCAGGGATGGGTTACTGGCCATCCCACCCTGCCAGCCCTGCCGTGGGAGCGCAGTGGCTGGGCCACAGCATGAAAGGGCTCTGTGTCTGCACTGAGAGGCCTGTTTGTCTGGCCCCCAATTCCCAGCTGGCCCAGGGGAGGGGGCCGTGGGAGCAGGAGCCTGAGGGCTCCTACCCTTCAGGGAGAAAAGGGGGCCCCAAAGGAATCTGACCCCAGGAGGCCCCTCACTCTAGGCTAACTCCACAGGCGGGCGGGTGCCCCCTCCCTCCGGCCCTAGGGACAGGACCCACAACTCGAAGCAAATACACATCCAGGGCCAAAGGGACCCTGGGCCTCAGGATCCTTCCTTCTAGCCCCACCCCTGGGGCTCTACTGCCCCCACCCAGCAGCTCTGCAGAGGGAAGGGGGCTCCCACTCACCCATCAGCGTCCTGGTAGTTCACGTTGAGCCTCTTTGTGGAGCCCAGGAGCTCTGGGGGGGTCAGGAGAAGAGGTGTCAGGGCCATCAGATGATCTGCCCTCACACAGCAGCCCTCCCCCTGCTGCCGCAGCCCGGCTGACCTCTTGGTGTGCAGGAAAGCACCTGCCCCATGGCCTTCTGCCCGTCCCGTCCCTGTGGCTCCCACCCTGGCCCACCAGCCTGGCAGCGTGAGGGCAGCTGGGGCAGGATGCCGCTGTGGCAGTGCCCTGGCTTCCCCTCGCCCCAGCCCCGCTTGTTTATAGAGCCGAAGGGGGCAGGGGGTGGGACTGGCACCATGTGCCCTCGGCAGACAGGCCCACGGTGTGGATGGTTAGCATTCCTGCCTGGATGGGCCAGGCAGTGAGTCACATTGTCCTATTGGGCTGAGGGGCGGGGGAAGAGAAGGAAAGAGGCGCTAGGTGTTCAAGGGCAGGACAGATGCCCCCTGAGGCGCCACTAAGCCCAGTCCTGGGGCATTCCAGGGGAAGGTGACATCAGTCAGGCCTCTACCCCACCCCGGCTCTGCCAGAGGCTAGCTGTGTGACCGTGACAAGTCATTTAACCTCCCAGGCTCAATGTCCTCAACTGTAAAATGAGCTGATCAGAACCTGCTCCCAGGGGCTGTGAGTACGGTGCCTGACCTTGTCATATGCAAAGAGAGGCGCTGTTGCCATCTAGCCCTCCCGGCGTGTTGGTCAGTACCATCCCGATGTTAGGGTGATGGTCCTCCAACGAGAGCTGGCACAGGAGCCGCACTGTTCCCACGGGAATCCCAGTGGGTTCTCAGACTCCCTGGGGAGTCCCTGCTACTGCTGACTCCACACCGACAGGGTCTCAGCTGAGATGTCCGTGGCCTGGACAAGAACTCTGCAGGCTGGTGGTAAGAGGTGCTGGGGCCACCCCCTCGGGGTAGGGTTCAGGCAGGTGTGCTCCCTGAGTGATCCAGGGAACTGGTGGGAGTGCTTCTTGAAGCGCTGGGGAAGGAAGGAAGGCCTGTCCCGGGCGGCCCCTGCCTCTTGCTAGAACCCTGAAGGGAAGGAGTGAGCCTGGCTCAACGTGGCTGGGCAGAGTGCCAAGCGTGCTGGCCCAGGCCTGCCCCCCAGGCTCCGGTGGGCCCCTCAATACCCCAGTAGCCTGGGCAGAACAGGGCTTCATTCCAACAGGGAGAGGAGGGACCAACCTTACAGTGGGGAGCATGGCACGGGGAGGCAGGGGACAGCTACACTGAGGGCCAAGCTGAAGGACACTGTGCCACAAAGGTAAGGACACAGCCAAGGAGGGACAAAGAGCTAAAGGGGCTGCAGCCACTGGGAAGAAACACAGACTCCATTTTTCTCCAGTCCCCTTGGAAAGAACCATTTCCCCTTTTCATACAGAACTATTTGAGGCAGTAGAAAAAAGAGGGACTCTAGAAGCGGAAATGCACAGTTAAGATGCTCACTCCGGCTGTGTGACCTTGGCCTGCCACAGTACCTCTCTGAGTCCCAGTGAATACGAGGTCAGCAGGGAAGAGACAGAGCGCCCTTCAAGCTGCCTCCTCCCCCATCAGCCCTCCTCCTCCAACAGCCAGGACAGTTTGGGATGAGGCAGCTGGGTGGCGGGATGCAGTTCCTCCAGGGAGGGGCAGGACAATGTGACAGGCGGGACAGGAACAGGGCAAGGGCCAGGCTGGGTGGCTCCGTTCTTTCCAGAACAATGGCCGGAAAGGCGGTGGGGGAGAGGCTCAGAATGACCAGGCTGGGGACCTTGGCGGGAGGGCAGAGGGTCCCGGTTCCAGGCACTTCCTTTGCGGTACAACCTACTTCCCGGACCTGGCGCTGGGGGTGGAAGGGTGGCTCCTGATTTAGGCTCCTGGGCAGAGGATGTGAGCTCAGCTGGCTGCTCCAGCACACCCCATTTCCTCTGGCCAAAGAAGGAGATTGTTCGGAAAAGGGAGCGGTGTGGGGGGGCAGAGGTAGGATCCCTCTTCTTTCAGCCACCTGCTCCCTGAAGGGGACCTGGGTGGGGGCAGAGAATCAGCCCGATATCAAAGGGAGGAGGCTGAGGGAGCATCTCCCGCCTCTCTGTTCTCTCTCTCTGGATAGCTATAAAGTGCCAGCTACCCCTCAGAAGGAAAGAGGGGAGCCCTGACGCTGCCCTTGGAGCAGTTTCCTGTGCTTTCTTGTGATATGGAACAAGAATCCCCAGCCCTACTTCTGAGAACTGCATTAGAGTCACCGGGAGAACATTCTGATTCAGAGTCCCAGGCCCTCTGATGAGTCTGATTTTCAGGGGAATCCAAGGAATGTGCACTTTTATTTGTTTAATTTTTTGAGACAGAGTCTTGTTCTGTTGCTCAGGCTGGAGTGTAGTGGCACGATCTCGGCTCACTGCAGCCTTGACCTCCCAGGCTCAAGCAATCCTCCCACCTCAGCCTCCTGAGTAGCTGGGACTTCAGGAATGCGCCACCATGCCCAGATCATTTCATAATTTTTGGTAGAGGTAGCATCTTACTATATTGCCCAGGCCAGTCTCAAACTCCTAGGCTAAAGTTATCCTCCCGTCTCAGCCTCCTGAGTAGCCGGGACTATAGGTGTGTGCCATCATAACTAGCCCAGTCTGTACTTCTATTCTATTATTTTTTAATTTTTTTTGAGGCGGAGTTTCGCTCTTGTTGCCCAGGCTGGAGTGCAATGGTGCGATCTCAGCTCACTGAAACCTCCACCTCCTGGGTTCAAGCGATTCTCCTGCCTCAGCCTCCAAGTAGCTGGGATTACAGGCATGTGCCACCATACCCAGCTAATTTTGTAATTTTAGTAGAGACGGAGTTTCTCCATGTTGGTCTGGCTGGTCTCAAACTCCTGACCTCACGTGATCCGCCTGCCTCGACCTCCCAAAGTGCTGGGATTACAGGTGTGAGCCACTGCATCGGGCTCAGTCTGTACTTTTAAAACAATCCCTAGGCCACATGGTGTCATTGCCTGCAGTGCTAGCTGCTCAGGAGGCTGAAGTGGGAGGCTGAGGCAGGAGGATCACTTGAGCCCAGGAGTTCAAGGCTGGGCAACATAGCGAGACCCCATCTCTTTCCCTGAATTTTGTTTTGTTTTTGAGACTGACTCTTGATCTGCTGCCCAGGCTGGAGTGCAGTGGTGCGATCTCAGCTCACGGCAACCTCTGCCTCCCTGGTTCCAGAGATCCTCCTGCCTCAGCCTCCGGAGTAGCTGGGTCCACCAGGCCTGGCTAATTTTTATATTTGCAGTAGAGACAGAGTTTCATCATGTTGCCCAGGCTGGTCTCGAATTCCTGACCTCAAGTGATCTGCCCACCTTGACCTCCCAAAGTGAGACCCCCAGCTCTGAAAAGAACAGGGAATTCTGACGGGCAGCTGAGTGCAGAGCACAGGGGACAGGGTGCAGCTTTGCCTCTGCTCTACCATGCTATGGCTGTGTGACTTTAGGCAGTCACTAACCCTCTCTGAGCATCACTTTCCTTATCTGCAGAATGAATATTGAAATACCTATCTCACAGGCAAGTGAGGAAATCACAATATTTCAGAAACTATAAGGTTTGCAAATGTCATCTTGTGATCTCACTTTCGTCACCAGCTTCTCAGGGGACTCGGGAGGAGGCACGGTGCCAGGGCCTCACAAGGAATCCCAGGCCCCAGTCACACTGTGCCTGTGCCTACACCCTGTGCAGGGTGAATTCTCCCCTATGGGACCGAAGGAAGACCTCTTTCCACACAGACATTTCCCACTGGGCACAAAGGACCTTCTCAGAGCCTAAGAACCTGGATCTGCAGTTCCAGCCACCGGCCTCCAGACCCCTCCTGCCTTCCCTCCTGAGGGCCTCACTTTGAGGCCCCAGAGCTGCCAGGCCAGCAGCAGCTTGACCAAGGCCCCACTGGGCAGGTTGCCAAAAACAACACAGAGGTGACAGACGAGGGAATGGCTGCACTGTTGGCCCTTAGGGCCCTCCCCTGGGACCTCCTTAGCACCTCCCCTGTGGCACGCCCCTTGTGTCCACTTCCCTAGGCACAGAGACCACCCCACATCGCCACCTCTCCGGCCCCGGGTCTCCCACCCCGCCCTGATGTGCCAGTGGATGCATGAGGTTAAAGCCCTTCCTCTGGTACCCAGATCCCAGGTGTTCAGGTAGCCTGGGGGACTCCTTCCAGTGCACAGTGCCAAGGTGTGTCTTGGGGCTAGAGCCTCTGCACTCCAGAGGAGACCCTCCCATCCAGGAAACTTCTCTTGCCTCAGTCTGGTGGCAGAACCCACCTCCTGCCCATGCTGATCTAGGATCCCAAGGTGACAAGTCCAGTGACCTCCTGGGACAGCCCAGAGAGCTCTCCCTGAAGCCCAGGGGTCTATTCTCCCTGTGTGTGGGGGGGGGGGGTCTCACCACAGAGGGACCCAAGAAATGGGGCTCAGGTGTGGCCTCTAGTGCATCGAGCTTCCAGGCTATGTGAAAACCTCCAGCAAACGAGCTCTGGCCACACACCCCCCACTCCAAGAGGGCACACATGTCAGGGCAAAGGGACTTTAGCTAGTGCTTAGAAAGTGCTGAACTTTTTTAAAGCAGGAGAACTCCCTTTTTAAAAGGGATCTTGAGGCCAGGTGCGGTAGCTCATGCCTGTAATCCCAGCACTCTGGGAGGCTGAGGCCAGTGGATCACCTGAGGTCACGAGTTCAAGACCAGCCTGACCAACATGGTGAAACCCTGTCTCTACTAAAAATACAAAATTAGCCAGGCGTGGTGGCAGGCACCTGTAATCCCAGCTACTTGGGAGGCTCAGGTAGGAGAATCACTTGAACCTGGGAGGCGGAGGTTGCAGTGAGCTGAGATCGCACTGCTGCACTCCAGCCTCGGTGAGAAATCGAGACTCCATCTAAAGAAAAAAAACCCTATCTTACAGATATCCTCTTAAGACACAAACACAGAGATGCTCTGGTTGAAATGTGTGCATTGGAGGTTGGGGGTAGGGATGAAGTTCTATCTATTCAGTCTTCTCTAACCCACTGTCAGAAACCCCACGGCTCCAAAGAACACATCAGAAAGACCACCTGCTACAAGGCAACCCATGAGGACAGGAATCTGGGTCTGTTTTGTTCACTACTATGGTCCAGCACTTAGAATAGAGCCTGAGCTGGGTGCCGTGACTCATGCCTATAATCTCAGCACTTTGGGAGGCCTATGTGGGTAGATCAGTTGAGGTCTGGAGTTCAAGACCAGCATGGTCAACATGGTGAAACTCCATCTCCACCAAAAATATTTCTTTAAAAATTAGCCAGGTGTGGTGGCGCACAACTGTAATCCCAACTACTCAGGAGGCTGAGGCAGGAGAATGGCTTAAATCCAGAAGTTGGAGGTTCCAGTGAGCCAAGATCATGCCACTGAACTCCAGCCTGGGTGACAAGCAATAGGGACTCAATAATGACGTGAATGAATGTACTTCAACACTCTCATTTTGCAGGCAAAGAAACTGCAGCCCAGAGAGGTTAAGTGATTTGCCTAAGGACACACAGCAAGGGGAACCCAACTTTCTCTCTGGCTCTCTCACACAGAGGCACTTCTTATTAAGAACAAGCCAGTCCACCCTCCTCAAGTATGCAGATCACAGTGACCGACCCCCATGCCCCAAGCCTCTGTGGCCTGAACACTCAGAGGGCCTCAGCTAGATGCTCACCCCACCAAGTACTCACTTGTCTTTGTGGCCTTGACCTTCGCCACCAGTTTCTGCACACCCGTCACATCTCCATTCTTGACAGCGAGGATCAGGTCCTGTTCACGACCCATCCTGGCTCCTGGGCTGAGCTCTGCACTCAGGAGTCCAGGGCAAAGGCAGGAAAGGGTCCAAGCTGGGGTGTCAGGGCACCATGCCGCAGCTCCTTGGAGGGCTCCCGGTTCTGGGGGAGCAAGTCTGGTGTCCCAGGAAGCGGGCTCGTCAGGTGCTGATAGACACTCCCAAAGGTGCTCTGTGAACTGCCACCACAAGAAGGAAAGCCAGTCTCTGCAAGGGTGGAGGTTGCGTGGATGGATATCAGCTTGTGGCTTCCGACAGCTCCAGGATGGGCTGGGACCAGGGACACCAATCTTCCTGGCTTGGCTGGGGAACACCAATGCCCACTCAGAGAGCAGCCAGCATTCCCTTGGGCCTCAGGCAGCGCCGGTCCCCGGGTCTGGAAATGGCTCAGTGCCTCTGTCGAATGCTGGGCCACAGCCTGCAAGGGTTCCAGAAGCAGGGTGCAGAGGATGAGCAGGACAGGACCTTAAGCAAGTCCCGAAGCCCCTCTGGCTCCCTTCAGAGTTGATGGAGGAGCTGAGCCACTTGAAGTTCGGAGGAAGCTGCCATGCTTGAGAGTATTGGTTGGGGGGAGGTGGCATTCTGGGAGGGGGAGGCTGAGTCACTGGGGCCCCAGGGCACCTGGCAGTACCTCAACCTTGGGCAGGAGGGGCCCTGGCAGCATGACATACTGGGGCAGGCCGGGCCAGCAGCCTGTTCTCCACAGCCCGAGGCTCCGACACCCACAAACAACTGGTGGGCCAGGAGGTGGGGGCCGGGAGGGTCAGGCACAGGCAGGCAGGCAGGGGTCACTCCTTGTCAAAGGCGCCAGCCCCCAGACTCCTCCCTACGGAGGAGTAATGGCTGGATGCCCTAGCCCTAGGGCTCTTCGTAAAAGGAGGGCATGGAGTGCTTCTGGCCCCCGTTTCTGGGGGCTCTGCCTGCTGGAGAGGGAAGCTCACAGCACCTGTTGCTGACCCGTCCTCGCCCCTTGTGTCGGGTGGAGGAGCAGCCGAGCAACGAACACAGACAGAGCTGGAGCACGGCTGATAAACGGGCTCCCAAGCCCCCCAAGCCTGAACCTGAAGCCCAAACCCTGGACTCCACTGCAAAGAAGCTTACGTCAGTTTCTCGGTGGCAGCGAATTTGTTGCCAGAGTCTTGTGGCATGAGATCCTCACAGGCCTGGGCCCCTAGCCGGGAACCCCTCACTCCCCAAATGTTCCAAGCCCAACCCAGGGGCACTCCCACGCGGGGCCCGCTGCCGACACAGGCGGAGGGCGCCCTTGGCAGTGCCTGGGGTCGGGCTGGCTCCCCCGCCCCCCGGAATGTCCCTCCAGCGCCGCGCAACCCCCAGCCCAGCCCAGCCCAGCCCAGGCCCACCCGGGGAACAAAGCGGCGGGAGAAGCCGGGCGGGCCAAGCCCCGAGGTATAAACGCGGAGGATGGAAAAAAGGGGCGCGAGGAGGACGGAAGGAGCGGGGAGATGGAGGCGCCCGCCAATCCCGCAAGAAAAGTTAGTTTGCGCTCGTCCCCAGGGGCGCTGACCCCCAGCGCGGGACTCACCTTTCCCGGTCGCCCGCCGGGGTCCGGCTGGCCCTGCTCGGTCCCTGGCACTCAGGACGGTGGCTTCCACTCCCCCCCCGCCCCCCTTTCTCCTTCTCCTTTTCCAAGGCCGGCTCGGCGCCTCCCGCAGGAAATCCCGCCCCTCCCCCCTCCCTCCCGCCGGATCGCGAGCGGAGGGACCGTCCCGGCCGCGCAGTCAGGCTGTCAGTCAGCGGCGGCGGCTCCGCCCCCATCCGTGCCAGGTCCCGCCCCCATTCTCGTCCGCTCGCACCGGGGGCGCTGACCGGATCAGCGCATGCGCCCAGGTAAAACGGAGAGGCATGGGGTGGTGGAGCGGAGGTGACCTGGGGCCCTGGAGTTAGACCCAAGGGCGAGACACCCCGAGTCTGACTGGTGGCAGAGAAGACGTAAAGGGGGTTGGCAACCAAGACGTGGGATCCTACTTGCAGTACTCTCCGCCCGCGGCCGGTGTCGCCCACCCGTGGCCGCTGGCCGGGCAATGGCACCACCTAGCGGACGGCGCCGGAGCGGCCCGCGGGGGCGGCGCAGGGACCCCAGCCTCGAGGAGGCGCTCGTGCCGGGCGGAGGTGGCGCTTCAGCACCGTCGCGTGCCGGACAGCGCCTCCCGCCCCTGCCCCTTGAAACCCGGCTTCCGAGCCCAGCCGGAGGGACCTGACGGAAGACCCCGAATGAATGGCAAACCTCCCCGGACCGCCGCTCCTGACAGTCCCCGGATGTCCTTTGGCCTGCAGAGTCGGAATTTGCGCACCCTCCGCTCGCCCTTCTCTGAGCCCTTCTGCCCTCCTTGTCCAGCCCGGACGGTGGGGACTAAGCAGCGAGGGGCTGCATAGGGACGGTAACACGTGTGACCATTCGTACTGCTCTCCCAGCCGCCGGCTCCTGAGACTACTGGAGAGAATCCCCCAGGAGGGTTGGGAGGAGGAGAGGGGGCTGCTGCACCTCTAGCAACCTGCGGGCTGAGCTCCGAGCTTCGGCGTCGGGGCACCTGCTTCAGAGCCGGCACTAGGACCCGGGACAGTCAGGAGGGGGCAGAGCGGGCGGGGAAAGGGGCGGGGCTTCCGCGGCGGGTTCGGATCCGCGGGCGCTAGGGCAGCGCGAAGCTCCGGTGGTGGGCGGGGCGTGGCGTCGCGCACAGCGGCAGGCGGCGGCGGGATGGAGCCTGAGCCGGAGCCCGAACCCCAGCCGGCGGCAGTGGAGGTTCCTGCGGGACGCGTGCTCAGGTGCAGCGCGGCCCGGCCCGAGGGGGATGTGGCGGGGGCGCTAGACCAGCGTTGGTAGGGAAACCGGCGCCCAGACCGGGCCAGGCGGCCCCCGATGCGTGGCGCTGATCCTGCGTACCCTTTTCCCCCAGCGCCCGGGAGCTCTTTGCCGCCCGCTCGCGGTCGCAGAAGCTGCCCCAGCGCTCGCATGGCCCCAAGGACTTTCTGCCCGACGGCTCGGCGGCCCAGGCCGAGCGGCTGCGCCGGTGCCGGGAGGATCTCTGGCAGCTGCTGGCGGAGCAGCGCGTGGAGCGCCTGTGAGAGGGGTGGGCCCGAGGATGGGAGGAGAAGGGGCGGAGACGGGCCGCGGGGGCCTCCGGCGTGAACTGACGCGGACCCTTCCCCACTCCTCGCCAGGGGCAGCTTGGTGGCTGCCGAGTGGAGGCCGGAAGAGGGCTTCGTGGAGTTGAAGTCTCCTGCGGTGAGCGGCGGGCTCCGAGCCCGGGGACCGCCTTCCTTGCCCTCCTCCCTCCCCCGTGACACTTGCTCTGGGCCCCACACAGGGCAAATTCTGGCAGACCATGGGCTTCTCAGAGCAGGGCCGGCAGCGGCTTCACCCGGAAGAGGCCTTGTATCTCCTGGAGTGTGTGAGTGGGGTCTGGGAGGTGGGGAAGGAGTTGGGACCGAAGAATGGGAAGGGCACGTTGTATCGGAGAAAAAGCACACACAACCCGGTCTTTAGAGAACGGATAACCGAACCTCTAGAGCAGGAGGTAGTACTTTGCAGGGAGCAGGGATTCCAGTCCAAATTAGTGATGCCGCTCCACTTTTCTGGTTGGCCACATCGATGTGCTGCTGGGAGGTGGAGGGGGTTTCAGAGCCTGGAAGTTGCCCCACTCCTCTGTGGCACTGCAGAGAGGGATCTTAAGCTGAGCTGTTGGCCCCACTTCCAGGGCTCCATCCAGCTCTTCCACCAAGACCTGCCACTGTCTATCCAGGAAGCTTACCAGCTGCTGCTGACCGACGACACTGTGACCTTCCTGCAGTACCAGGTATGTGTCCCCACCCCGACCCCAGAAGCCACCCACCCCCTGAATCCGTGAGTATTGACAAGTACCCATGAGGTGCCTGGCACAGTGTCACATGCTGGGGCTGCAGGGCAGACGAGGGCTGTTCGGTCACGAGGCTTACATTGCAGTGGTGGCCTGTTGGCTTCACGTAGAACCCAGTGCTGGCAGAAGGTGGGGGAGGAGAAGCGGAAGAGACTGGGCTGTTCATTCAGGGGAGAGAAAGTGGGGGCTTGTCCCAGGTTGGGGGTGGGTGGGGTTGCAGTGGGTAAAAAATAGATGAATCTCAGAAATATTTTAGAGAAAGAATGGATAGGACTTCGCCAATGGATTATATGTCAGGATTAAGGAGAGAGAACCCAGGATTACCACCCACGATTTGGGCATGTGCAAGTGGGTGAAGGGTACTAGCATTTTCTGACTGTGAAGAATGAAGAAGAGCAGATTTGGGAGGATGAGACTAGTCAAAGGAGCTCTATTTCGGAGAGTTAATTTTGAGGAGCTTCTTGGACATCCCAGTGAGTGTCAAGCAGATGGACAATTGGAATCCAAGTCTGGAGCATGGGGAGAGGTCAAGGCTAGATGTCAACATGGGCGCCATGGGCACCTGGATGGTATTGAAACTACTGGACAGTATGAGGGTGCCGTCAGAGTAGAGGGCTGGGTCTGAGCCTTGAGGCTCTCTGAGTAGGTTAGGGAGCAGATAAGAAGCAGAAACAGACTGAGGAGTGTCTGGTGATACAGGAGAAAAACCAAAGTTGCGGCTGGGCCCAGTGGCTCATGCCTGTTATCCCAGCACTTCAGGAGGCCAAAGCAGGCGGATCATGAGGTCACGAGATCAAGACCATCCTGGCCAACATTGGTGAAACTCCATCTCTACTAAAAATACAAAAGTTAGCTGGGCCTGGTGGCGTGAGCCTGTAGTCCCAGCTACTCGGGAGGCTGAGGCAGGAGAATCTCTTAAATCCAGAGGGCAGAGGTTGCAGTGAGCCAAGATCACACCACTGTACTCCAGCCTGGGCAAAAGAGTGAGACTCCATCTCAAAAAAAAAAAAAAAAAAAAACATAGGAAAACCAAAGTCGCATCACAGAAGCCAGGGGAAGGTCTTTCAAAGAGGAAGTGCTTAGCTGTGCTGAAGGCTGCTGAGAGATCAAGCAGGATGGGGGACATTCTTGTCTACGTCCTTCTGATACGAATACAGGGACAACCCACCTGTATCTGTGGAGGTGTGGGGCTGGAGAGATGCCCACCACCTTCTGCCATCTTCTTGTTCACCTGGTGGTCAGCAGCTTCACTCTCGTGAGCTTTGGTATCAGAATACTCAAGTATTTCAAGGCGTGGTTGTTTTCTGGTTTCATGGCTGTCAGTTTTTTGGGATTTACATTTAAGTCAAGAAATGGCTAAATGTCATTTGTGCCGAGTAAGGCAAGTGGGAGGACACAGGAATTCTGAGTCTGAGATCTTTGGGGGTGGTGCTCGTAATGGAGCATGCTCCAACCTTAGTCGCAGGGTTTGGAACCTGGGGCATACAGGGGGGGCAGGGAGGGCTTGGGGATGGCCTGTGTCTGGAGAAACCATTTGGTGTTTTCAAAAGTGGCCATCTGAGCTTCCTTTTTCTTTTGAGGTCTTCAGCCACCTGAAGAGGTTGGGTTATGTGGTTCGACGATTTCAACCAAGGTAAATCCCCTTCCTGTTTCCCTTCCACATATTCTAGTCCAGGTACCTGGCTGACTGGTCTCTGGTAGAAAATGGCCTCTCCTTACCTGGAACCCTTGGCTGGAGTGCAGCTCCTTGTACATGGACTGGGAGCCTCTGCTGGGAGCGTCCTGAGACAGGCAGGTTGGGAGGAATCCAGGTCATTGCACTTTATTCTGGGTTATGAAATCGAGCCCCATCTTCAGGTGACCTGCACCTGCATCTGAGTGTGAGCACTGAGAGGCAGGATTGGAACAGTGCCCGACACTTACTAGGTACACAGGCAGGTATGTAAAGTATGCTTAAATGAAGGACTGGGTGAGGAATTTACAGTTAGTAGGTTTCACATTTTTTATGCCAGGTTAAATGTTTTTTCCTTCATCAGCTTAGTAATTCAGCATTACTAAGAGGCAGAGACCTTCAGACTTGGAGTGGAAATGGTACAGCTTTTGCAGTTACGGTATGTCACAAAAGCTGTAAAGCAGGGACATCTTTTTTCTTTTTTTTTTTTTGAGACTGAGTCGCTCTTTCACCCAGGCTAGAGTGCAGTGTTGCAATCTTGGCTCACTGCAACCTCTGCCTCCAGGTTTCAAGCAATTCTCTTGCTCAGTCTCCCAAGTAGCTGGGATTACAGGTGCCCGCCACCATGCCGGGCTGATTTTTGTATTTTTAGTAGAGATGGGGTTTCACCATGTTGGCCAGGATGGTCTCGGACTCCTGACCTTGTGATCCACCCGATTCAGCCTCGCAAAGTGCTGGGATTACAGGTGTGAGCCACCTTGCCCAGCCCATCTTTTTTCTTTTTTTTTTTTTTGAGATGGAGTCTCTGTCACCCAAGCTGGAGTGCAGCGGTACGATCTCAGCTCACTGCAGCTTCTGCCTTCTGGGTTCAAGTGATTTTTCTGCCTCAGCCTCCCAAGTGGTTGGGATTACAGGCATGTGCCACCACGCACGGCTAATTTTTTTATTTTTATTTTTAGTAGATACGGGGTTTCACCGTGTTGCCCAGGCTGGTCTCAAACTCCTGATCTCAAGTGATCCTCCCACCTCAGCCTCCCAAAGTGCTGGGATTACAGGCATGAGCCACTGTGCTCGGCTTTATGTCTTTTCTTTTCTGAAAGTGGAATCTATCCTAAGGAAATAATCATGGATGTGTACCGTGGTTCACCCGTGAGAATGATCAACAATATTTGTTGACTGTTTGCTGGGGGCCAGGCCCTGTACACATTGCTGAGAACAGAAGAGCAAAATCACTGCCCTCACAGAGCTTGCATTTAGTGAGGAGTCACACAGAACAGCCTCACTGTGCAAAATCAGTGTACTTTCAAACAAGAGTTGAACAAGAGGCAGGCTCACACATATTAGAGGTGATCTCTTAGAGCAGCTCTGTCCAGTGGAACTTTCTGTAGTGATGAAAATGTTCTGTGTCTGTGTTGTCCAGTACATGGGGCCAGAGCAACTGTGGGACTATTTAATTTAATTTAAATTTATCTAAATCTAACTTAAATAGGCCGGGCATGGTGGCTCACACCTGTAATCCCAGCACTTTGGGAGGCTGAAGCGGGTGGATCACCTGAACTCAGGAGTTCAAGACCAGCCTTGCAACATGGTGAAACCTTGTCTCTACTAATACAAAAAAAAAAAAATCAGCTGGGCGTGATGTCGGGTACCTGTAATCCCAGCTACTCAGGAGGCCAAGGCATGAGAATTGCTTGAACCCAGGCAGTGGAGGTTGCAGTGAGCCAAGTTAGTGCCAGTGCACTCCAGCCTGGGTGACAAAGCGAAACTCTATCAAAAAAAAAACTTGAACTTAAATAGCCACCTGTCGCTAGTGGCTCCTGTATTGAACATCATAACCTTACAGCCTTAAAAATTCACAGCAAGGGTCGGGCGCAGTGGCTCACCTGTAACCCCAGCACTTTGGGAGGCTGAGGCAGGCAGATCACGAGGTCAAGAGATGGAGACCATCCTGGCCAACATGGTGAAACCCCGTCTCTACTAAAAACACAAAAATTAGCTGGGTGTGGTGGCAGACGCCTGTAGTCCCAGCTACTCGGGAGGCTGAGGAAAGAGAATTGCTTGAACCCGGGAGGGGGAAGTTGCAGTGAGCCAAGATCACGCCACTGTACTCCAGCCTGGTGACATAGCGAGATTCCATCTCAAAAAAAAGAAAATTCATAGCAGGGAAGAATGCTGCAGTGACAGGGGGCTGTGTCCATAATATATTACTGAGTGAAAAAAAGATCACAAAACAGTATGCTAGTACAATGCTATTTTTGTTAGAAAAAAATATATGGAGATTGAGTCTCATCAGACAGAAAAATATATACATATATGGAGAGAGATTAGTCAGTGTGTACATAAAAGAAAAAAATGTTAATAGTAGTTATCCAAGGTTTTTATTTTTCTGTATTTTCCAAGTTTGCCAGCTCCTCTGGGCCATTGCCTAGGCAGAGGCACATGGCTGGGCTCTGTAGCTGGGCCTGTACCCCTCCTGCAGGTCTGCTTAGGGCCTTAGCCCTTGGGTATGGCTCTGATCTGGCCCACTGACTGTCCCCTTGACCCATTTCCTCATGTATCACAGCAGATCCCCAGGCTGAGGAGGTGGGTCAGTGGCCCACGTGCTCTTCCCACCCCACAGCTCTGTCCTGTTCCCGTATGAGAGGCAGCTTAACTTGGATGGCAGCATGCAGCACTTGGAGGATGGAGATGGCAAGAGGAAGAGGAGCAGCTCCAGCCCTTGGTAAAGCCACAGCAGGGGCACTCCGCAGGGAGTGCTGGTGTCTGGGACCTTGGAAAATGCACAGGCTTTTCTAAGAACTAGGCCTGGGCAGCTCCCATGCAGGCTCAGGAAGACACTAGGGCACCTGTCTTCAGCTCCCATGGGACATGTGCACCTTAGCACCCAGGAGCAGATGTGCTGCTTTTCCCCCACGTCCCTCAGGTCCATTAATAAGAAGGCCAAGGCCCTGGAGAACTCCCTGCAACCCGAGAGTCTGGCAGCCTCCAGCCCATCTCCCTCCAGCCAGCCCAGCCAATGCCCAGAGGAGAAATCCCAGGAGTCAAGCCCCATCAAGGGCCCAGGGGGCCCCTTTCAGCTTCTGGGGTCCCTGGGGCCCAGCCCTGGCCTGGCCAGGGAGGGGGTGGGGTCCAGCTGGGAGAGTGGCAGAGCTGAGAAAGGAGTCACAGGGGCTGGCAAGCCACGCTGGAACTTCGAGCAGATCTCCTTCCCCAACATGGCTGCAGACAGCCGCCACACCCTCCTGTGCGCCCCAGCCCCAGAGCTGCTCCCGGCCAATGTGGCTGGGCGGGAGACAGATGCCGAGTCCTGGTGCCAGAAGCTGAACCAGCGCAAGGAGAAGCTCTCCAGACGGGAACGGGAGCACCACGTGGAGGCCGCGCGCTTCCGGGAGGATGTCAATGCCGATCCCGAGGTGCAGCGCTGCTCCAGCTGGCCAGAGTACAAGGAGCTGTTGCAGCGACGGCAGCTGCAGAGGGGCCAGAGCCAGGCCCCTCACCTGTGGGGCCAGCCTGTCACCCCCCTGCTGAGTCCAGGCCAGGCCAGCTCCCCAGGTACCCCCTCAGCCTGCCACATCCTCAAGGGCCACTGGCAGCTGAGGAATCACAGGACTTTGGAAGGGGCATAGATGAACTGGGATGGACTGAGGCTTAAGAAAGATGTGGGAGGAGGGAGCAGACCCACAAGGGCAGTCCGTTCTCCCAGCGGGCAGCAGGGCCTGTGTGGGAAGGCTTGGAGATGGTGAGTCAGGAGAGGTAAGGAGGGCTGGAAACTATGACCATATCCTTAAAATCGTAACATGCATGTGGATGGCTTTGCCACCAACTAGCTGTGATCCCAACCTGTTAGATGGGAAAAGGAGGCTTCTTGGCCAAGTGAAAGAAAGGCTTGCTGTCTGCTCTAAGCACAGGGAACCAATGGGGAAATAATGTATTAACGGATTCCAAACTACTTAAAGCTTTCATGGGAACATGGTAGATTGTAGGTAAATAGATAGGATTGCCAGATCCGTTCAATTTGACTTTCAGATAAACAACTAATTTTTTAGTATAAGTAAGTTCCAAAACTTGCATGGGATATGCTTATACTAAAAAAAATGTTGCTAGGCCAAGCGCAGTGGTTCATGTGTGTAATTCCAGCACTTTGGGAGGCCGAGGCGGGGAGATCACCTGAGGTTAGGAGTTTGAGACCAACCTGGCCAACATGGTGAAACCCTGTCTCTACTAAAATATAAAAATTAGCCGGGCGTGGTGGTATGCACCTGTAATCCCAGCTACTTGGGAGGCTGAGACAGGAGAATTGCTTGAACTTGGAAGGCAGAGGTCGGAGTGAGCTGAGATCATGGCTCTGCAAGACTCCGTCTCAAAAAAAAAAAAAAAAGTTGCTAAATCTGGCAGTCCTGAACTCGATGGCAGACTAAGTGTGACTCCCTCCCCAGTACCTTGTTTTCTCTGTCCTTGTAGCCATGGTCCTTCAGCATATCTCTGTGCTGCAGACCACACACCTTGCTGATGGAGGTGCCTGGTAAGTTTCCGAGCAGTGCCATTGCACAGTACCTTGGCCGCCAGGAGTTGGTGTTTAGGATTTGGCTCCTGAAATAGGGTCTGAGCTAGAGGACTGTTCTAGAGACCTCTACCCCCATGCCTAGCTCTGAGCCATAGCTAACGTTCGTGTGTGTCTAGGGAAGAGGGAGAAACAACCAGTGGGTTAGCCCAAGGATTCAGAGCCCCCCACCCTCAAGTGCCCCTCCATGAGGCTGCTTCCGGGAACTGGTGTGGGAAAGGGTGGGGTGGAAAAGAAAGGCTGGGGAGAAGAGTTCATGTCCTAACATTTCTCACTGTATTGTCAGGCTGCCGGAGAAGTCTGGGGGCTTGCAAATCAGCTTTGATGTTTACCAGGCCGATGCTGTGGCCACATTCCGAAAGAATAATCCTGGCAAACCCTATGCCCGGATGTGCATTAGTGGGTACGCAGTGAGCCAGCATTGCCCCTCCCCCAGCTGGTGCCAGTTCTCCTGTGAACCCAGTGGGACCCCTCTGCAGTCCCCTGGCCAGTGTGCCAGTCTCTGAGAGGAACCTGAGGTCCAGAGAGGCAAAGTAACCCACACAAGGGCACAGAGCCCGTTCGTGCTGCCCTCCTCTGAGCGCCTCATTGCTGGCATTTTAGGGGAGTCTCTCACCAGTGCCATTTTAGTCTAGGGCTCACTCAGCAGAAGGGATGTGGATTGGGGGGATTTACAGGCTGAGAGTGGTGGGCACCTTGCTCTTCTTAGCACCTCCCCAACCAGGGCCCTGGGGCTCTCTTTATCAGAGCGCTTTGTTTTGCAGACAGAAGAGATCCTGGACCAGAATTCTTGCACCCCAGCTCCTGCCTTAGAATCTCCCTTCTCTGAGCGCCACGGAGCTTAGGAGTGGGCTATGGCTGGGTCTCACTCTAACCCTTTGTCCCTGTAGATTTGATGAGCCTGTCCCAGACCTCTGCAGCCTCAAGCGGTTGTCTTACCAGAGTGGGGATGTCCCTCTGATCTTTGCCTTGGTGGATCATGGTGACATCTCCTTCTACAGCTTCAGGGACTTCACGTTGCCCCAGGATGTGGAGCACTGACCTCACAGCTCTGCAGGGGATGGAGCTTGCTCCAGGGGACCCGGACTGTTTGTTCTCAGGGACCATCTCGGCTGCCTCCTGTACCCAGACTCTAACCGGAAGCTTCAGGGGCCAGTCTGGGCCTTGGCCCTGGGTGTCTGATACGAAGAGTGAAACTGTGACCCTCTCCCCTTCCCTGCTGCCTTGCAGTGACCCCCCTGGAACTCAGGATTCGATTTTAAGGACCCAGGAGGTGGGGCAGAAGAGAGGACTCTGTGCCTTTAACGAGAGGGTGCCTGCTTCCGTGCCATAAAGCCAAAGCCATTAAAAATAAATCTCTTTTCTGCTGTTTCTGTGTGTACTGGGTAAACCCCTCTGGTCCCAGCGCCTCACCCCTGCTTTATCCACTCCAGGAGATCCGCTTCCTCTGATGCGGGATCTAAGAGTGAGGGAAGCCCTCGGGAGGGCAAGAACGCGACCTCGAATCTTTTGAGCCTTTCCCGGGCCTGCGGCGGAGGGGATGGGACATCACAGGGCTCCTGGAAGGAGGACGGCGCGCCCACGGCCCTTCCCTGGGCGCAGCGGGGTGCAGGTGGAGAGAGGCGCCACCTGCAGCCCGGGCCTCCGCGCCCTTTCCGCTCCGGCCTCTCGTTGCTCCAACGTCCTCCCTCGCTTGTGCTAAGAACTCAGCTGCTGTTGTAGACCCTCGGGCCGACACAGAGGAGGTGGGGCCCCCGCCCCCGAAGAAAGGCGTCTAGTTGAGACGCCCTGATTCCCACACCACCCCTCTTGTGGGGCTGGAAACCCGGTCCTTCGTTCCCCAGTCACCCTCTCTGGGCTGGGCGCTCGCAGAGGAGCTGGCCCGGCTCCGCCCTTCCCTCGGCAGCTCCGGGGAGTTGGAGGGACGGCTCTTCTGGAGTCTCAGAGGCGGCCCGGGGCAGCGGGGGTTCCGGGAACTATTTCCGCCTGCAGGAGGCGGCGTAACTCTTGGCGCAGCGCGTTGTCCTGCGTCCAGGTGCGCGCAGGTGAGGCCGGGGCGGGCCCGCGGAGCCCCGAGCCTGTTCGCGAGGCCCCGCCTCGCGCTCCCCCGGACCTCGGATTGGCTGGAGCGCGGTCCCCGCCCCCGAGGGCGCCCCCGCCCGTCGGCGCCGAGCTGAGGGGCGGTCCCGGGCCGGGGGCGGGGCCATGGGGTCCGGCCGGCTCGCCCTTTATGTAAATAGCGCGGCTCCGCCCCAGGCTCGCCGTGTCGGAGGTGAGCAGGAAGGAGACTGCAGCCCAGCAGCCGGTGGGCCGGCGCGGCGGAGCGAGAGGGGCCGGCAGCGGGCGCCGAGGGACGCCGAGGCCTCGGGCGGGGGCCGGCCGGGGGTTCCAGGTGAGGTGCGCGCCGGACTCGCCCAGCCGGTCCCGCCCCGTTGGGGCGCCCACCCGGGGCTGGGAGGCCGGGGAGGGCCGGGACCCCTGGGCCGTCCGGCCGGGGCGGGAGGGCTGCGCTCAGGTCCACGCGCCTCGCCCCTGTCCGCGTCGCTGGGCTGGCCTGGGAGAAAGACACCTGTGGAAAGTTCCGCGGGGAACTTCTCTCTGCCTGATCCGCGCGATGACTGAAACTTGGGCTTGGGTTTGCACAACATTGTTGGCTTAGGGGAGCCGGGGAACAGGTGCCCGGCACGGCTGGGTTCTGGGGGCACCGTGGGCGGAGACGGAGTCCCCGGGCCCAAGTGTAGGCACAAGTCCGGCGACCACACGTCTGCGGTGACCCCTCCCCACCGGTGGCGGCCGGAGCGCGGTGCCCTGGCGGCTTAGCCCCTGCCCCTGCCATCTGGGCTGTGTCCCTGCCGGCCCTTTGTGCCTCCTAATCCCCGGACGCAGGAAGCCTGCGGGAGGGACTTCGGTCTCGGGCCTTTCTCCAACCGGGCGGCTTTGGATACCCTCACACTACGGTGCGGAGACCCAGTCTGCCCGCCATCCTGATGGGTGGGGTTTGCGCTGTGGGATTTGGCGAGAAGTGGAAAATTCTGTCTTGCCAAAGAAAGTGTCTTAGTTTGCTCTGACTGAACGATTGGTGGACACACTGGGCCTTGGCATTGGGGAGAACTGACTATACCCAGGGGAGCTACAGAGTGGCCCTTTGAGGTCTCACCTGAACAGGTGAGCTTTGAGTGAGGAGGGCGCCCCTTCCCCTGGGGATCCGTAGGCGGCTGCCGAAGGCCTTAACCTGGCTCCAGGGACCCCATGCAGGAGTTTGTAACTTAAGAGAACCTTGAGTTCTCTTGCAGGGGCTGCAGAGGGGATTCTGAGCAGGGAGGGAATGGGTGTGCCAAGGTGACAAGGAAACCCTGGTAGGAAGAGCAGAGCTGCCACAGAAGAACTGTGGCCCAGCCCGGGGGAAGCCAAGGTTAGAAGTGGCATTTGAGGCTGGGTGCAGTGGCTCACAACGTAATCCCAGCAATTTGGGAAGCCGAGGCCAGGAGGATCACCTGAGCCCAAGAGTTTGAGACCAACCTGGGCAACATAGTAAGACCTCGTCTCCATAATAGCAAAAGTTAGCCAGGCTTGGTGGTACGCACCTGAGGTTTCAGTTACTCAGGAGCCTGAGGTGGGAGCATTGCCTGAGCCCAGGAGGTGGAGGTTGCAGTGAGTCTTGATGGCGCCACCACACTCCAGCCTGGGGACAACGTGAGACCCTGTCTCTCACTCATACACACACACACACACACACACACACACACACACACACACACACACAGTGGCATTTGAGGAACACTGTCTGGGTCTGTGTGAGCAGAGACACAAGGAGAATTGTGGGAGAGATGTCTCAACTTTTTTATTTTATGAACTGGGATCTGGGGTTTCGTTTTGGCAGTCAGGACTCAAACTCAGCTCCTGGGCTTCTAATCAGAGTTTACTCCTCTACTCTGAAGTTAGACTGGGACTGTTTTTGTGGGGGCCCTTGGACAGGATTTCAGGGCTCCGAAGTCATTCAGCATCCCCATTCTTCTTGAGGCAATGCAGTTCCCCTTTGGTGTCAGATTAATATACTTTTAATTATATTAAAACAACACTACATTCATAAAAATATGATAGAAAAAAAGTAAGTTTTCTTTTTTTTTTTTAAACTAAGTTGGTCAAACTTATTTATAGAGATGGGATCTCACTATGTTGCCCAGGCTGGTCTCAAACTCCTGGACTTAAGTGATCCTCCCACTTCAGCCTCCCAAAGTGTTGGGATTACAGGTGTGAGCCACTGTGCCCAGCTGTTAGTAACTTTTTTTTTTTCTTTTTTTGAGACAGGGTCTTGCTGTGTCACTCAGGCTGGAGTTCAGTGGTGCAATCACTGAGAGATGGAGGCTCACTGCAGGCTCGACCTCCTGGGCTCAAGTGATCCTCCCACCTCAGCCTTCCTAGTAACTGGGACTACAAGCAGGCAGCACCATGCACAGCTGATTTTTGTATTTTTTGTAGAAAGGGGGTTCTGCCGTGTTGCCCAGGCTAGTCTCAAACTCCTAGGCTCAAGCAATCCTCCTGCCTCCCAAAGTGTTGGGATTATAGGTGTAAACCCCATGCTGGACCTGTTAGTATAAATAACTTTAAAATATGCCACAATATTAAAAGAAAAAAAAACAGCCCATAATCTCAGGTGATCGCTGTTCATTTAAAAGGTAGAAAAGGCAATAGAAGCCCATAGTGGGAAAGAGGAAACACTAGAAGGTGTAAAATTAGAGCAAAAAGTTATCCCTCCTGCCAGACAGTCCTTTTCTTCTTTTTTTCTTTAGAGAGGAAGTCTCCTCTGTCACCCAGGCTGGAGTGCAGTGGCGTAATATCAGCTCACTGCAGCCTCTGCCTCCCAGGTTCAAGCAGTTCTCCTGCCTCAGCCTCCCGAGTAGCTGGGATTACAGGCAGATGTCACCATGCCCGACTAGTTTTTGTATTTGTAGTAGAGACTAGCTTTCATTATGTTGGCCAGGCTGGTCTCGAACTCCTGACTTCAGGTGATCTGTCTGCCTCGGCCTCCTAAAGAGCAGGGATTACAGTGAGCCACCACGCCTGGCCCCTGTCAGTCCTTTATCTTCATCTTTCATCTTTCTATCCTTCATCTCTAAAAACAAAAAGTTTTTTAAAAATTAAAAAAAAAAAGGGTACGGTGGCTCACGCCTGTAATCCCAGCATTTTGGGAGGCCGAGGCGGGTGGATCACGAGGTCAAGAGATCGAGACCATCCTGGCCAACATGGTGAAAACCATTAGCTGGACGTGGTGGCACATGCCTGTAATCCCACCTACTTGGGAGGCTGAGGCAGGAGAACACTTGAACCCAGGAGGTGGAGGTTGCGTTGAGCTGAGAATGCATCATTGCGCTCCAGCCTGGGCAACAAGAGCGAAACTCCGTCTCAAAAAAAAAATAAAAAATTAAATTAAATTTAAAAAGATTTTTAGTGTCTTTCCAGGCATCAGATGTACATTTGACTTGTTCCTTGCTGAGTTCTTGCTGTGTGACCTTAGTGTGGTCACTGGCCCATGCTGAGCTTTAATGAGATGAGAGTAGGAGAAAGGTCACCAGCACGTGTAGTCTGCCATACAGCAGGCGCCCAATGAGGGTGGACTCAGCTTCCATGAAGCATAAGAAGCTTTGGTCACTTTGGGGCCTTTGGGTGGGCACTTGGGCTTTTTGGAAATGCCTGATGGGTCTAGAGAATTTGTCTTCTCTGGAAATCAGCTGATAGCTCATGAATTTGTGTTATTTTAAAGTCTCTGTGGCTGGGCGTTTTGGCTCATGCCTGTAATTCCAGTGTTTTGGGAGGCCAAGGAGTGGGGATTGCTTGAGCCCAGGAGTTCAAGACCAGCCTAGGCAACAGTGAGATTGCGTCTCTACAAAAATTTTTTAAAAAAATTAGCTGGGCATGGTGGTGGGCACCTGTAGTCCCACTTACATGGGAGGCTGAAGCCGGAGGATCACTTGAGCCCAAGAGTTTGAGGCTGCAGTGAACTACGATGGCACCACTATACTCCAACTTGGGTGACAGAGTGAGACCCCGTAACTCAAAAAAAAGAGTCTCTGGGGGTCAGAAGTTTTTCAGTGAAGACACTTTTCAGGAGCTGGGGGCAGCAGTGGAGGGCGTGGCCTCTCCTTAACTGACCTTGCATTCCAGTGGCCCTCCATGCTTTCCTTGCTCCTTGGGAGGGCTAGGAGTGACAGCTGATTGCCTGGGACTCTTTCCTGGGGTGGGGATATCGGAGAGTGCAGGACTGAACCTGCTCTGCCTTCTGTTCCAGCTGGGGAGTGCTTGCTGGGTACATGCTCCTCACCCTGCCGGGCGGCAGAACAGAGAATACAGGCCTGTGCGGCTCTGTTGGCATTAAGGAGACTTTCTAGGAATGCCATTGTGTCCCCTTTCAAGCTTGCTTGAGGAGAGGATGTCCTCTCCTGCCAGGACTTCCTGGCCCCGGGACTCTCCCTTCGGAAGATGGACTGCTGCATGGGGCTGGCTGGCCCGTGATCCCCTGCCTGCGCTGTGGGAGACCTGCTCATCTCTGGCAAGAGCCTCTAGGAGCCATCTAAAGAGTGTAGTTTCCCCGGAGGTTATTCGGCCTTCCTGGTCTTTCCAGATGAGTCAGAAGCAGCTGTTGAGATGCCTGAGTTGGGGCCAGGACGGAGGCCCAAGAGACGATGTCCCCTCTCCTGGGCCGGCTGCTTTGAGCAGCACTGGCAGCCTGGACTCATCTGTCCTCAGTCCTCAGCTCTGAGAGGCCCTCTTACCTTTCTCGGGTGATATTATTCTCAGGGCTCCTCCTGGGCGAGGCATGCCAGGTCTGCATAGCAATGCTGCTTTCCTCGGTCAGGAGCAGTTTGCAGGGAGAAAACTGGGGACAGGGCAGGAGGTGGGTGTCCCTCAGTGGAGCCACCAGCCCTGCTTGCCCTCCCAGCCCTGGCTCCCTAGGAATTCCAAGGAGACCTTCCCTCTCTGTGCCTGTGGCCATGGCTTTGCCCAGGTCCCTTTGAGGTGGCCTTCCCCAGAGCCCTGCCTCTCATAGGAAAGTGGCTTTGAATTCTCACCCTGCTCTTCTTCCCAGGAACCACAGTGAATTCTTGAGCTAGGAGAGGCTCCTCTGGGCGTGGGGACAAGGAGGCTGCAAGGCACCTGACTCTACCCTTCAGGAATTCGGCAGAGACTGAAGCCTTCTCTCGAGACACCTGACTCAGTGTTCCCAGGGTTTGACAAGAGGGACATCTGGGCACAGGACCATTTGACTCTAGTAAATCTTTTTTTTTTTTTATTTTTTGAGGCAGAGTCTCACTCTGTGGCCCAGGCTGGAGTGCAATGGTGCGATCTTGGCTGCAACCTCCGCCTCCCAGGTTCAAGTGATTCGCCTGCCTCAGCCTCCCCAGTAACTGGGATTACAGGCACCCGCCACCACACCTGGCTAATTTTTGTATTTTAGTAGAGATGGGCTTTCACCATGTTGGCCAGGCTGGTCTCAAACTCCTGACCTCAAGTGATCCGCCCGCCTCCACCTCCCAAAGTGCTGGGATTACAGGCGTGAGCCACTGCACTTGGCCTTCTAGTAAATAATATTAGCATTTAATATAAATCTGGAATCTCTGGGGGTCCTGAAACTTTGGTATAAGGCAGGGCCCACAAGGGTGTTCTGCCAGGCATGACGTCCACAGGGCCCTGGCCTTGGCTGGAGACTTGAGAGCAGGACAGGGAGGTTCCCTGAGGACCCTGTGAGGCCCCACCTCAGTGTTCCATGGGGCCAGTGATTGGCAGATACCTTGCCTAGTTAATCCCTAGTCAGTCCTAACTGTTCATTCATTCAAATACTTTCTGATGCCTCTTGTGTGGTTCTAGATGTTGAATGTGATCCTTAAACAAAGCAAAGATCTCTGCCATCATAGGAAGTTCTTTCTTTCTTTCTTTTTTCTTAGAAACAGAGTCTTGCTCTTGTTGCCCAGGCTGGAGTATAGTGGTGTGATCCCGGCTTACCACAACCTCCACCTCCCGGGTTCAAGCAGTTCTCCTGTCTCAGCCTCCTGAGTAGCTGGGATTACAGGCATACACCACCACGCCCTGCTAATTTTGTATTTTTTTTTTTATTTTTTTTTCTCAGTTGTGACATATACCTTTGCAAATATAATTTTGTATTTTTAGTAGAGATGGGGTTTTTCCATGTTGGTCAGGCTGTTCTTGAACTCCCGACCTCAGGTGATCTGCCTGTCTCTCCCTCCCAAAGTGCTGGGATTACAAGCTGAGCCACCGCACCTGGCCATAGAAAGTTCTTTCTCAAGGGTGAGAAGCCTGAGTAACAGAAAGTAAGAGTAACTAATAAATTACGTGTGAAAAAGTGATAGGGGCTATACGGTAAAAAGAACTGGAGCAGCAATTGGGAACCCCCATGGTTGGGGGCAGGTTGCAACTTTACCAGGTGGTTAGAGTGGCCCTCTGCCAGAAAGTGACATTTGAGCAAAGCCTTGAAGGAAGTGAGGGAGCTGTTTAAATAAAATTTGAGTGCTGTGGGCGCAGTAGCTCACGCCTGCGATCCCCGCACTTTGGGAGGCCAAAGCTGGTGAATCACGAGTTCAGGAGTTCAAGATCAGCCTGACAAAATGGTGAAACCCTGTCTCTACTAAAAATACAAAAATTAGCCAGGCATGGTGGTGCATGCCTGTAATCCCAGCTACTTGGGAGGCTGAGGCAGGAGAATCGCTTAAAATCGGGAGGCGGAGGTTGCAGTAAGCCAAGATCGTGCCACTGCATTCCTGTCTGGGTGACAAAAGTGAGACTCCATCTCAAAAAAAAAAGAAAAATTGAGTGCCTCCCATGAGGCACTGGGGATGCAGTCATGGATGAGGCCAGTATGATCCCTACCTCCTGGAGCTGACATCTTCTGGAAGCTTCTTGGGACAGCTGTTCCAGTCTTAGGGCAGGTAGGAGGCCCCAGAAAGGGGCTTGATTGGATGGGCTGAGCGGCCTGCCCACCCCTGCCCCAGGCGGGTTGTCTGTCTTCTTGTACTTGACTTTCTGCCAGTCACTTCCCTGGAGAGTCTGGTATTGGATTGTGAAAGGGGGCCGAGGCCCCCCAAATGGGGGTGCATTTCCACCTTCCACCCCATCCTCACGGGCCCTGGAGGGGCAACAGAAAGGAAACTTCAGGAGGAGCCTGGGCATGGCGGGAGGATCCTGTTGGGGTTGTGGGATGGTTACGGTTCTGTAGGATAGATGGTGGGGGTGGTGGAGGCTGACCCCAAATGGGGCCCGTCCAGCCTGCGGGCAGGGAACCCCTTTGTCCTGGAAGAGAGGCCTGACCTGAGCAGAAGGTTCTGGAGTCAGATTGGAATGCAAATTGGGACTTGGATTTTTTTTTTCTTTTTTTGAGACAGGGTCTTGCTCTGTCACCCGGGTTGGACTGCAGTAGTGCCATCATAGCTCACTGCAGCCTCAACCTCCTGGGCTCAAGTGATCCTCCCACCTCAGCCTCCTGCATAGCTGGGATCCCTATGGCTGGCTAATTTTTAAGTTAGCCAAGTGTGTGCCACCATGGCTGGCTAATGTTTAAGTTTTTTTGCTGAGACAAAGTCTCCATAAGTTGCCCAGACTGGTCTTGAACTCCTGGGTTCAACAGACCCTCCTGCCTCAGCCTCCCAAAGTGCTGGGATTACAGGCATAAGCCACTGAGCTTGGGAAAGGACTTGGACTCTTACTGTTAGGGCTTGGGGCCACTCTGAATCATCGATCATTTCATAAGTAATTGTAAGGATTAAATGAGGTGCACATAAAGTGCTTAAAGTCACATCCAGCTCTAGCTAGCTCTCAATCCCTTTTATTACCTAACAACCGCTGGGACTACAGTCCTCTGGCCATGCCCCCATTCCCTCTGGTTTGTGTTCCCCTAGGTCCTACTCCATGGAACTGCCCTTCAGCCAAGGTTTGGTTGCCAAGCTGTTGGCCAGGGACCTGCCTGGTGCCTCTGGGAGATTGGGTTTCCCAGGGCGACACGGGCACTGGTAAAGCGGCTACAGGCATTGAGTTGGCACAGATGCCGCAGGGGTCAGCAGCTGCCTCTGTGGTTTAGATCCCTGCCTACCACTGCCATCAGAGTAGGAGGTGCAGGGGCGGATTCACATCCGTCAAACAGAAGACCACAGCCACACACAGGCCTCACACAGGATGTCGCAGTGGGGAAGGCAGCTTCTTCATCAGCAGCGGGCTGTGGGAGCAGAGCGAAGGGAGAGGAGAGCATGGGACATCAGGAGGTGTACCCTGAGAGCAGGCAGCTGACACTGGGTGCGGCCCGGGGGCCCTCTCTGGTTTGGGCTGGGTCTGGAGTCCTGCCGCTGGGTGTGGTCTCTCCCAGCAGATAAATGAGATCAATGGAACTTCCTGAGCTATGAGGGACCTTTTTGAGGGCTGGCCCCTCCCACATCTCCAGGCCAGAAGGCTGCCTAGGCTTGGCCAAGCCTTGGTCTCACAGGGACAAATTAGTCCAGGTGCCCCAGACAGTGGCAGGGCGGGAGAAGCAGTCTGGCCTGGGAGTCCCCTCTCTCTTCTCTTTTTTATCACGTTGATGTCTTCAGTTTTTCAGCACCCCTCTCTCTTTTCTAGGACACAATCACATCTGCCCCTTAGAGCAAGGGGGGGCCCCAGACAAGCCCACCCTGTGCAGTTATTCTCTGTCTGCCTCCGCTGGTCTCTTTCTTGAGCTCTTGAGATGGAAGGTGGGCCAGAGTGTGGATTTTCTGGCCTGTCACCAAGTAGAGAGCTCTCCTGTTTTTTTCCAGGTGGGTGTCAGGGTGTGGGGACACCTGTCCTAGACCCAGAAATGTTTTGCTGGCCAGCTGCAGAGGTGGGTGATTGGAACAGTGAGGAGGGAAGGAAACTGGTTGATCAGCTGCCCACAGGGAGCTCTCAGCTAGTTCCACTTGCAAGGCACAGACTTAGGGAGAAAATGGATGGGAACCAGCCACAGGGCAGCAAGCCTTCTGTGGGCCGACCCTAAACCCTGGCGCCCACTGCAAGGAACAGAGCAGGGCAGAGCAAGGAGGGTGGCTCAGAGGCTGGTCTGGTGACAGGCAGGAGTAAAGTCTGGGGTTAGATGGCCTTTAGAAGTTAAGGGGGTGGAGAAGGTTTTCCTAAGAACCCTCATCTCAGAGGTTGCGCTCTGGCTAGGTGGCAACCCCAGTGACTGCCCTAGACCTTTTCTGGTGTTAGACTTGAGGACTTGGGGGCTCCTCAGCCTGTGGGGCTCCTGAACTTGCCTCTTCTCCACTTTCCTCCCAGGTGTGTCACTTAAGTGCACAGCACCTGAGAGTTTGCCAAGCCCGCTCCTTGGCCCCACTTTAACACTTTGAGACAGTGGAATAGAAAAGTCCTTTCTAGCCTGGCGTGGTGGCTCCTGTCTGTAATCCCAGCACCTTGGGAGGCCGAGGTGGGCGGGTCACCTGAGGTGGGAAGTTCAAGACCAGCCTGACCAACGTGGAGAAACCCCCGTCTCTACTAAAAATACAAAAAATTAGCTAGGCGTGGTGATGCATGCCTGTAATCCAAGCTACTTGGGAGTCTGAGGCAGGAGAATCGTTTGAACTCAGGAGGCAGAGGTTGCCGTGAGGCGGAGGTTGTGGTGAGCTGAGATCACCCCATTGCACTCCAGCCTGGGCAACAAGAATGAAACTCTGTCTTAAAAAAAAAAAAGGGCTGGACGCAGTGGCTTACGCCTGTAATCCCAGCACTTTGAGAGGCTGAGGCGGGCGGATCATGAGGTCAGGGGTTTGAGACCAGCCTGGCCAACATGATGAAACCCCGTCTCTACTAAAAACACAAAAAATTAGCCAGGCTTGGTGGCTCGTGCGTGTAGTCCCAGCTACTCCGGAGGCTGAGGCAGGAGAATCGCTTGAACCTGTGAGGCAGAGGTTGCAGTGAGCCGATACTGTGCCACTGCGCTCCAGCCTTGGTGACAGAGCAAGACTCTGTCTCAAAAAGAAAAGAAAAGAAGTCTTTTCTACTCTGAAGCCCAAGGTCGCATAGCTAGTCCCACCTGCCTGTCTCCCGGGCTTTCTGGGCCTAAGTATTGTGTGTCTCTAGGGGGTACCTCTCCCCACTCAGGTTAGAGTGACTGGAGCAGAGCCCACACCTGGTGAGCACAGGAACATTCCATCTGTAGGACGGGGCTGCACCCACCCTCCTGCCGGACCATGCCTGGGGCCTCATCCTTTCTCTTGTTTGATCCTCTTATCCACCCTGCCTAGGAGGCATATAAACAAAAAGAAGAAAAAGAATCACCGCTAATCCCATAACTCTTCCAAGTACTTTGTGAAACATGGGTAGAGATTTTTAATAGATTCTACCTGACTCTTGGATGCTTTGTACATATGGTCCCATGTCATGAAATAGTCTTTTGTCCTTTTATTTATTTATTTATTTTTTGAGAGGAGTCTTGCTCTGCCACTGAGGCTGGAGTGTAGTGGTGCGATCTGGGCTCACTGCAGCCTCCACCTCTCGGGTTCACGCAATTCCCCCACCTCAGCCTCCTGAGTAGCTAAGGTTATAGGCACCCACCACCAAGCCCAGCTAATTTTTGTGTTTTTAGTAAAGATGGGGTTTCACCATGTTGGTCAGGCTGGTCCCAAGCTCATGACCTCAAGTGATCTGCCCTCCTGGGCCTCCCAAAGTGCTGAGATTATAGGCATGAGCCACTGCATCCTGCCCTTTGGGTCCTTTTAATGACTGCCAGTCTTTTGTCATGGGCCTGAGCACACTTCACTTGTCCCCTGTTGTGGGTCATTTAGGTTGCTCCTAATTTTTTCTGACAGCTTAATAAACAAACAGCACATCAAGACCGGGAGACATGCATGAGGCTGGGAGGCTGTCCCTGTCCACCATGGTTTTAACGGATCATTTTATCCTGAGGTGCAGTCCTTCCCCATCTGAACCCATCCTGACCATTCTCAGGACTCTGAGATAAATGGTCTCTTTACCCTTTTAGATAAAATGATCCCAGGACGGGCATGGTGGCTTGTGTCTGTAATCTTAGCATTTTGGGTGGCCGAGGCAGGCAGATCATGAGGTCAGGAGTTCAGGACCAGCCTGACCAACATGGTGAAACACTGTCTCTACTAAAAATACAAAAATTAGCCAGGTATGGTGGTGCGCACCTATAATCTCAGCTACTGAGAAGGCTGAGGCAGAAGAATTGCTTGAACCTGGGAGGTGGAGGTTGCAGTGAACTGAGATCGTGCCACTGCACTCAAGCCTGGGTGACAGAGCAAGACTCTGTCTCAAAAACAAACAAACAAAAAAAGATCCCTTAAAACCATGATGGACAGGGACAGGCTCTCAGGACTCTAAGAATGGTCAGGATGGGTTCAGATGGGAAGGCTTTTTGGAAGGTGACTTTTTTTTTTTTTTTGGAGACAGAGTCTTGCTCTGTCACCCAGGCTGTAGTGCAGTGGTACAGTCTCGGTTCACTGCAACCTCTGCCGCCTGGGTTCAAGCGATTCTCCTGCCTAAGCCTCCCAAGTAGCTGGGACCAGAGGGCACCCGCCACCATGCCTGGCTAATTTTTTGTCTTTTTAGTAGAGATGAGGTTTCTCTGTGTTGGCCAACTCCTGGCC
Source organism: Cheracebus regulus (assembly GCA_963574635.1). Classification (NCBI taxonomy): domain Eukaryota; kingdom Metazoa; phylum Chordata; class Mammalia; order Primates; family Pitheciidae; genus Cheracebus; species Cheracebus regulus. Next base: position 94,839 of record CAUYQU010063073.1, read on the forward strand.
TCAAGTGGTCCACCTGCCTCGGCCCCCCAAAGTGCTGGGATTACAGGTGTGAGCCATGGCACCTGGCTTGGAAGGAGGCTGGGCTGCTTGAGGGGGCAAGAAGGTATTTCAGACAGAGAATGGCATGGACCATAGTGAATGGGGTTGGGGTGGGGCTGAGTGGATGGAGCAGCCAACGCAGGGTCAAGGAGAGGCCCAGTGGCATGGAGGAGGAGAGGAGTGGGAGGGCAGGCCCCATCAGGTCCCTGCTCAGGACAACCCAGGAGGCCCACTTTATCATCTCTCTCATGTCATCTGCACAGATCTCTGCATTGGGCCCTCCACTTATCTTCATCGTGAAACATACAAGCCTCTCTCATCCTGAGGCTCTGCAGCTGTTGTTCCTTCTGCCTGACACACTGTGCCCCAAGTTGTCTGTGGCTGGACCCTCCCCATCAGTCAGTCTCGGTGGAGATCTCACCTCATCTGTTCATTTATTCATTCAACAGAGTGAGTGAGCACACACTGTGTGCACTCGGATACATCAGTGCATAAAAGGACAAAAGGCCTTGAATAGGAAAAAGAAAGCTACTGCTTGTGCAGGATTACACAGGTAATCAACAAGATTAATAAGTAAGCTATTCAGTGTGTCCAAGTGTGGCCGGGGCTAAGCAGAAAAGTGGTGCAGGGAAGGAGAGAGAACGTCCCTGGAGGTTGCAGCTTCAGGTAGGGGAGGACATGAAGACATCTGGAGGAAAGTGGCCCAAGCAGAAGGAACAGGGAACACACAGACCCTGACAAAGGAATGGTCTGAGGCCTTTCAGCCACCAAAGCCTAGTTGCTGGATCTTCACATCCTCCTTTCTTTCTTTCTTTCTTTCTTTTTTTGTGACAGTCTCGCTCTGTCACCCAGGCAGTGGCATGGTCTCAGCTCACTGCAACCTCCACCTCCCGGATTCAGGCAATTCTCCTGCATCAGCCTCCTGAGTAGCTGGGACTACAGGTGCACGCCACCATGCCTGGCTAATTTTTGTATTTTTAGTAGAGACAGGGTTTCACCATGTTGGCCAGGATGGTCTCGATCTCCTGATCTCATGATCCACCTGCCTCGGCCTCCCAAAGTGCTGGGATTACAGGTGTGAGTCACCATCCCCAGCCTTTTTCTTTTCTTTTTTATTTTTTTTTGAGTAACTGTCTTGGGGCCGGGCGTGGTGGCTCACACCTGTAATCCCAGCACTTTGGGAGGCCGAGGTGGGTGGATCATGAGGTCAGGAGATCAAGACCATCCTGGCCAACATGATGAAACCCTGTCTCTTAAAAAATAAAAAAATTAAAAAAAACCAGTCTCACTCTGTGGCCCAGGCTAGAATACAGTGGTGCAGTCATAGCTCACTGCAGCCTCAAATTCCTGGGCTCCACTGATCTTCCCGCCTCAGCCTCCCAAGTAGCTGGGACTGCAGGTGCTTGCTACCATGCCTGGCAAATGTTTTTTGTTTGTTTTGAGACAGGGTTTTGCTCTGTCACCCAGGCTGGAGTGCAGTGGTGTGATCATAGCTCACTGCAGCCTCAGCCTCCCAGGTTCAGGCAATCCTTCCACCTCAACCTCCTGAGGAGCTGGGACCACAGGTGCACACTTGGCTAATTTTTGTATTTTTAGTAGAGACAGGATTTTGCCACGTTGGCCAGGCTGGTGTCGAACTCCTCACCTCAAGTGATCCACCCACCTTGGCCTCCCAGAGTGCTGGGATTCCAGGCATAGTTACTGCACTTGGCTGAAAATCATCCTATTTTCTGATTTGTGTGCTGTCAAGTGTCTGTCGCTCCCCTGTCACTGCTGTATCCCTGACCTAGGACACTATCTGCTCCATGCCAAGCTCCTGTTCCTTCTAGGGGACCTGTGTGGGAGGGAATGCCATCCCCCTTTGCAGAGGAGCTGTCTGCAGAGGCCACACGGCTCAGGGGAGCTGTATGGTGCTGTGATAGCCAGCCCTGGCCTGGTGGCCCCTAGCCCAGGGCTCTTTCCCTTACAACCCCTGGCTCCCTCCAAGAATGGGCTAAGTAGGTAGGATGTGTTTATACCAGGCAGCCCTAGGCCTGGCTTCCTGAAGCTTCTCTGCAGAGAACCTGCTTGTCTGGGGTGGGGAGCTGAGAGGCCACCTGGAGGTGACCCCTGCCAGGCCCAGACAAGCCCCCTCTTCAAGAAAGTGTGGCACTTTTCCATGCCTTGACCTGGACAGTGGGTTGAAGTGAAGGGATGCCATGCCCACCCTGCCTTGGTCCTCCTGGCTCCATCACCCCATGCCTATGAGGTCCCAGCCCCCTGTGGGAAGAGCAGCAGGTCCACGCAAAACCACCAGCCCTGCCCAGCCAGACCTCACTAGCACCCTGTCAGCAGCGGCCAGTCCCCAGGCCCAGATTGCTGGATTGGCTCTGAGCGGCACATGTTGGGGTGCGTCTGTGTGTGTCCCTGCCTTTTTTTTTTTTTTTTTTTTTTGAGATGAGTCTTGCTGTGTCCTCCAGGCTGGAGTGCAGTAGCACAATCTCGGCTCACTGCAACCTCCACCTCCTGGGTTCAAGATTCCTGCCTCAGCCTCCCGAGTAGCTGGGACTACAGGTTCGTACCACCATGCCTGGATAATTTTTTGTATTTTTAATAGAGACAGGGTTTCATTGTGTTAGCCAGGATGGTCTTGATCTTCTGACCTCTTGATCTGCCTGCCTCAGCCTTCAAAAGTGCTGGGATTACAGGTGTGAGCTACAGTGCCCGGCCGTGTCCCTGCCTTTTAACTGCCGGGACATTGTTGGGCATCCTCTGTCTGGTATCATCCATCCTTCACTACCGCCCAGAGGCCTTCTGACTTGGGGTCCAGTCTGAGTTCTGCCGCTTCCTACTTGGTGACCCTGGACACGGTGTTTCGCTGCTGTGGTCTCCTTCCTCGCCTGTTGAGTGAGGACGTTCCATTTACCTTTCAGATGGCTTCTGAGATCAGGGTGGTGTTGAGGAGCCCCACGCTCACAAATGTACTCAGCGCCAAGGAAAGGGGGTGGCCAGGACATTCAGTGACCCATGACGGTGGCTCTCTGGGTGCTGGGGTTTAGGGAGGATTTTCTCCTCTGTATTTGCTTTTTCTACAATGGGCACAGACACTTGAGCAAAATTGTTTAAATGCAATAGGCTGCAGAGGGTTTGGCACGCTCATGCCCGGGTACGAAGCAGGTGCTCCAGCATTTGGGTGGGTGGTGCTCAGTGTCCCCGCCCTCCTGACTCAGTGGAGTCCTCTCGTGATGACATCGCTATACCCTGTCTCCCTTCTTCCTACCGTCACCTCCTCCCAGCCCCCAGTTCTGCCTTGTCACCTTTGAGCCTGTGTGGAGTCTTTGGCACAGATGGCCCTGTGCCCTCTTCTCCCCTTCCTGGAGTCTGCAGGCGGTGGTCACTCTCCAGGGAGCCCCCACCAAGCTTCCTCTGACTTCTGATGCAGTGACCTTGGCCTGGGCCCTGGGTTGGGGTATAAGCCCCCAGGAGTCTGACTGGTTTATGAGCATGAGCTGCCCTCCCCCAGGCTGGAACGCTGGGCCAGCAGATCCCAGCGTCCTCACTTCCACTCTGAGAAGCGCCTGGGGCTTTCCCAGCCAGTGTCTGTTCTCTGAACCCCCTCAGGGCCTTGCATCAAGTGGGGCCCTAGGAGTTTCCCCAGCCACCTGCTCTTTCCCAGCAAAGTAGGGGCCCCACCTCTGGGCTGACTCCTCCAAAACATAAAGGCAGGAACGTCTCATACTGACCTTGACCCACCTTTTCAGTTTCCCCAGAGGGTGACAGCGCTCTGAGGGCTGGTTCCTGGTGTTGGGTTTAGAGGTAACTGGCCCTGCAGATCCTTTCACTCAAGGAGGATGTGGCTCTGCCTTTTTTTTTTTTTTTTCAGTGGTTGTTTTTGCTCTGTTGCCCAGGCTGGACTGCAATGGCCCGATCTCTGCTCTGCAACCTCCACCTCCCAGGTTCAAGCAATTCTCCTGCCTTAGCCTGCTGAGTAGCTGGGATTACAGAGTCTGCCACCACACTTGGCTAATTTTTATATTTTGAGTAGAGATGAGCGTTCCCCATGTTGGCCAGGCTGGTCTCAAACTCTTGACCTCAGGTGATCTACCTCCCTTGGCTTCCCAAAGTGCTGGGACTACACAACTGCCTCTTTTTTACAGTGTGATTTTGCAGAATCGGGTCACCCTCCCAGCATGGCAAGCCCTCAGTTCCTCTGCCAGAAGACACCCCCAATTCTGCCACACACGTTACCTACCTTCTCCCACCCGGCCCAGATCACATGGGATCCTATCATATGCAAAGTTCTGACCTGATGGTTAATTTTTGCCGCCTCCCAAGAACCCGAAATCCTTCAAGCCTCAGCTTAGATACCCTTCCTTTTTTTTTTTGTTTCACCACGTTGGCCAGACTGGTCTCAAACTCCTGACCTCAGGTGATCCACCCGCCTCGGCCTCCCAAAGTGTTGGGATTACAGGCATGAGCCACCACACCCAGCCTTTTTCCACTCCCAATAGCTGGGACTACAGGTGCCCGCCACCACGCCCAGCTAATTTTTGTATTTTTAGTAGAGACGGGTTTCACCATGTTGGCCAGGACTGTCTCCATCTCTTGACCTCGTGATCCGCCCGGCTCTGCCTCCCAAAGTGCTGGGATTATAGGCGTGAGCCACTGTGCCTGGATTTAGATACCATCTTCTCTCTCTTTTTTTTTTCTTTAACCAACTGAAACAAATGTGTCATTTAAAAGATACCTTCTCAAATATGAGCTGCCCTCCCTACTTCAGGCCAGGTGTTCCCTCTGCTTCCTGCAGTCAGAGCACTCAACACACTAGGCTGCCCTGTCTGTACCTGCCCCTGCCCTGAGTGCGCGCCTCCAGGGTGGGGATTAGATCTGCTTCCTTCCCTATCCTGCTGGGAGTGAACAGAGCTGTGCCCCGGGTGGGCCTGTGTCTGGGCCTTGCTGTCCTGTGGTCAGGAGGCGGCTGAGCTACTGGAAGCCAGAAGCTGGAGCACAGAGGCTCCTTCCCCTTCCCCCAAAGATAATCCAGAAATAGTTTCCCCTTGGGCTGGGAATGGATTCAGTGGTGGGCGGAGAGTTTGGGGGCCTCAAGCTGGTTTCTTTATTGGGAGCAGATTTCTCCTGATTATTCTCCCACTTGGGCCCATGGGAAAGAGAACCTTTCTGAGCACACCCCAATAGAGCACAGAAAGGTTGGACTGGGGCTCGCCAGAGAGACGGGAGAGGACCCGCAGAGACCCCGGGCACAGTGGGATGGGCCAGCACTTTGAGTGCCCTGCGCCACCCCTGCCCACTGAGTTCCTCGTGGCTGTGGCTGATTGGAGGGGCTGAGGCAGAGAGTCCATGGACAGCCTTCCCCAAGGTTAGAAGGAAGAGGCATCTGCCCCAGGCCCTGGCCTGGAATCCCTTGGGCCGCCCCGACTTGGGCTCTGATCTGGGAACAGCCTTGGTGTTTCCACCTTCCACCCGACTTTGGAGGAAGAGGCTTGTGAAGTTTCCCTTTCTGCTTAGCTAGAGTTTCATGGTTTCTCAGAAAACAGGTTAACAATTAAGCTAATTAACCTCAGGGCTGGCGGGCCCTCCTTGTGCTCATAAAGCCAGGCTAAATGGCTTCCTCCCCCAGCTTTTCCTGCCCCATTATAAGGCCACAGGCAGTGAGAGCCTTCAGCCCTCAGGTGGTCCAGCCTCTAGATCTGAGCGTGGGGAAGCCAGGGTGCATGGGCGGTCACTGTGAAGCCGGCCAGCCCGGCCCCGGGGTGGCTGCCTACTGGACTTGGAGAGAGAGGGCCGCTCCGCCTGTTTGGGCCGGGCCTCATCGATACCTGAGTGCCAGGACAGGCCCCTGCAGCTCCTCCTGTTTCTCCAGGTTTCCGGTGGGGGCTGCAGACCCAGCAAAATGAGGCGGTTCCTGAGGCCAGGGCACGACCCTGTGCGGGAGAGGCTCAAGCGGGACCTGTTCCAGTTTAACAAGGTAAGTTCTGGAGAGCAGGGGAGCTCAGGCTGGGGCAGGATTAAGGTAAGCTCTTACGTGGGGCCTGCAATGCCTCCTGGGACTCTGACTTTGGAAATGGGGCCCGGTGAAAGGGCTTTTATAGGAAAGAGGAATTGGATGCCCTCATGACTCCTCATCCCAAGTCTTTCACTGGCTGTGACCTCTGCAAGTCACCCCACCTCATCGAGCCTCAGTTTCCCTACATGTATCGTGGGAATAAAACGATCTGCCCTGCCTACCTTGGCACAGGGTTGTCAAGGAGGCTTGGGGATGTGCGTGATGAAAAGATGAACTCCGCAGAGGGTAACAATGTCCCTTGGGCCCTGGAGTCACAGGCCATGGCTGTTTGTCCCTTCTCAAATTGCCCCTGAGGGAAAATGCAGCTCCCCTACAGGCTGAGCACATGATTCCTTCTGGCAGGCTCCGGCCGGGTGAGTGGGGAGAGGTGCCAGGAGAACGAGCCAGAATTGGCATCGGACTACACCAATCCCAAACCTGTACCCAGGGCACCAGAAGCCCCAGGGGGCTTCCCCTCAGGGGCCTGGGGCCTGAGAAGGTCAGGACAGGCCTTAGTGCACAGGAGGTGGATAGTGTGGCTTTTCAGCTCCTGGGCCACCGAGCAGTGTGGGGCCTTCTCACCAGTGCTTTGGTCCACTCTGCTGGGAAGGTGGGCTGCAGGGACCAGGATACTGTGATGCTCTGGCCCTGGGGATCCAGGAGCCTCCCAGCAAGCTGAGGGCTGGACATCTGGCTTTTGTTGGGGGCTTCCGTTTGCGCTCTCTTGCTCCTAAAACGAAGCAGTGCATGTAAGACCAGGCAGTCTGGAAAAGGGATGTCTCCCTGTGATGAATGAGGAATTCTCTTTGGTTGTATTTTTTTAATTTTTATTTATTTATTTATTTTTGAGATGGAGTCTCGCTCTTTTGCCCAGGCTGGAGCGCAGTGGCGTGATCTCGGCTCACTGCAACTTCTGCCCCCTGGGTTCATGGATTCTTCTGCCTTAGCCTCCCGAGTAGCTGGGACTACAGGCACTCACCACCAAGCCTAGCTAATTTTTTTTGTATTTTTAGTAGAGATGAGGTTTCACCATGTTAACCAGACTGGTCTTGAATTCCTGACCTCATGATCTGCCCACCTCAGCCTCCCAAAGTGTTGGGATTACAGGCGTAAGCCACAGCACCCGCCTGGTTGTATTTTTGTTTGTTGATTTGAGAAATGCAGAAGTCAGCTTGCCCAGATGCGAACCCAACTTTGCCACGTAGAAGTTGGATGATCGTGTGCCTGTCACCCATGCCATAGGCTTGTTAAGGGCTTACATGGGATGAGGTAACTCAAGTGCTAGCACAGTGGCCCAGGAGTGTCGGCTGCTGTTGTGGGATGGAGGGGACCTCCCTGACCTCCCTGTTGGGAGAGGTGGGTCAGTGCTCCCAGCGTGCCCAGCCATTTTCCTCTGGGCTTCTTAGCCTGTGGGAAAAGTTGGTGTCCCTGATGGAGCTTTGCCACAAGGACATTTGCCTCTGGAGTTAGGGCTTTCCTACGCCAGCGTACCTCCCACCAGCTCACTTTTGGGCCTTGGGATATGGGGGTGCAGGTGTTGGGAATGGGAGATCTCAGGACGCCTAAAGCCTGCTACTCTTGCTCTGGAGGGAGTAGCCTATGGGTGCTGGGTCTCAAAGCTGCAGTGTCCACAGGGGATGGAAGGGAGCTGGGTGGCCCCCATCTGCCTTCAGTCTCTCACTCTGAAAAGGTGGCAGAAACCTGACCCACAGGCTCAGCAAACAGGGCTGAACTCCTCTCCTGCTCCCAAAGTTCTCTCTGTGCAACTGAGGTGGAGCTGGGGTGAGGCATTGTCCCTCCCTCTTTCCCCTATCCTCCAGCAGTGGTTCCTAAACTTGATTGGCCCACTCCCAGGCCTGGGGGTGGAAGAGGGAGGCTCCTGGTTCTCCTCCTCCTCCTCTGCCTTCCTCTTTCCATTCATATGCAAGAAGCATGCATCGAGCACTTACTGGATCCACAGCCCAAGGCTCAGGGCTGTGGGAATCTGATTAGGCCTCTTCCCTTCACTTTTATAGTCTGCAGGAGGGAGGAGGCTTATGGCCTGAAATTTCGGGCCTTGGGAGTAGAGAGAAGGAAGGAGAGAGCCTGGGGGACTCAGAAGCCACCAGTAGACTCATCCAGGCTTGGCGAGTGTTGTGGAGCAGGGCGGTATTGAAGGATGAGACCAGATCCCAGAGGATTTGGGATCCCATATGGTCTGCCCCTCCACAGCCCAGGCTGAGGAGGCAGGGAGGATGCTGGATGCTGGCATCTGGGCCTGAATGGACTGACCCTGCAGCCCTAGGGGGTTATGAGCAAGGGAGCGAGTAATGGTCCCATTTACAATGTAGGAAAGATAAACCCTCTGGGCAAAGCAGGTAAGCTCAGAGCAATTAGACATTGTGGTGACTAGAGAGGGCCCAGAAGGAAGGGGCTGGGGGACAAGGCATGAGCTGAGCAGGGTTTCTCAGCTTCAGCACTCAGGGATGATCCTTGAGGCTGGCTGTGCTGTGGAGGCGGTCCTCTGCACTGTAGACTCTTTAGCAGTGTCCCTGGTCCTACACACACAGCCTGCCAAGATGCGATACCAAAAATGTCTCCAGACATTGCTGAATGTCTCCTGAGGGGTAAAATCGCTCCTGGTTTGAGACCCATGGAATAGAGAACTATTTAGGGCATCCGATTGCAGAGACCTGCTGACGGGGCAGTAAAGAGAGAATGGGGCTGGACTCCATGGCTCACGCCTGTCATCCCAACACTTTGGGAGGCCAAGGCCAGCCGATCACAAGGTTGTGAGTTAGAGACCAGCCTGAACAACATGGTAGAACCACATCTCTACTAAAAATACAAAAATTAGCCAGGCATGGTGGCACACACCTGTAGTCCCAGCTACCCAGGAGGCTGAGGCAGGAGAATTGCTTGAACCTGGGAGGCGGAGGTTGCAGTGAGCTGGAATGGCACCACTGCACTCCAGTCTGGGTGACAGAACAAGACTTCATCTTAAAAAAAGAGGGGGGCTGGGCATGGTGGCTCATGCCTGTAATCCTAGCACTTTGGGAGGCCAAGGTGGGTGGATCACCTGAGGTCAGGAGTTCAAGACCAGCCTGGCCATCATGGTGAAACCCCATCTTTAAAAAAAAAAAGAAAGAAAGAAATATTTCAAATATTCACAAACGTACCTGGAATAAATTGAACAGAAAACCTTGTATTCATCATTCAGAATCAGCATGTTTCCACGTTTGTAATATGTAAATTTCCCTCTCACTTGCTTTTTTTGGTACTTGCATTTTCCATTCGCCCAACCCGCAGCCCAGGCACTTGGATTAGACCAATTCTCCATCTACTTTCTGTTTTGTTGGGGGTTACTAATCACGCTTCTTTTTTTTTTTTTTGAGATGGAGTCTTGCTCCGTCGCCCACACTGGAGTGCAGTTGTGCCATCTCAGCTCACTGAAATCTCTGCCTCCCGGGTTCAAATGATTCTCCTGCCTTAGCCTCCTGAGTAGCTGGGATTATAGGCACACACCACCATGCCTGGCTAATTTTTGTATTTTTAGTAGAGACAGAGTTTCACCACATTGGTCAGGCTGGTCTCGAACTCCTAACCTCAAGCAATCCACCCGCCTCAGCCTCCCGAAGTGCTGGGATTATAGGCGTGAGCCATGGCACCCAGCCTCTCTTCTTTTTTTAAGGTTGGAGGAACAAGTTTCTCTTTGTTCTAATATTTTTGGAGTGTTTTTCTGAGAAAAAAAAAGAATAAAAATACAGCTTTATTCTGCTCTCTTGAACCCAAGCTTCTCCAAATTATTACGGTAGCATTTCTTATTAAATATTTACTTCTCTCTTATTCTTAAATTGCTTTATTCATCTTCATTAGTAATTGGTAATGCCCCACCCCCTTTAAATTATTGACTTATTGTTGTCATTATACTGTCTCCTATTCCCTTTGAGCTTGGCTTTGTTGATCATTTGCGGTAATTTGCAATTTGAAATGATATCCAACTTGGGAAAATTTTGCAGCATTTTAAAAAAAGCGTATTTGGAAAAGTTTCTTAAACTGTCACCCAAATTATTCATAAAAGGCAGAGGATGTTTTAATCACAAATGTTTAATCTCAATTGATAAAATTGCCTTGGGAAGAAATTAATTTAATCTTAAAGAAAATTTAAATGGAAAGCAAGATTTAAATGATTCATTATCATTACCATTCATGTGAGTGTAAAATAGAAGGAAATAGTAAAGGAATTTACAACATGAGGAACAGGAAAACAGCCCTAGTGAGTGTCACTTCCCAAAAATGAAAGACTGGCACACAAGTCTTTGTTTTGGAAGGCTGTGGCAGTTTTCCATCCTAAATGAGATTGGTCACTGGACACAATCCACATATAATTATGAAGAATCTTTTGGCTTCATCACTTACCAGAATTCTATCCAGGTCACAACTCAGAAATGGAATACAAATGACTTCCTAAAATTCTAATAGCATTTCTTCAAATTCCAATTAAGTTTCCAAGTTTATGTTCTCCACCTACATAAGGATAATCTGACCGAGGGGCCCTACCCAAAGCCTTCTTTGAACAGACAATGGTAATCCTCCTGGCAGGGGGTGGGGTGAAGAGGTTGTTTCATGTAAGGAGATTTTAGTATAATCCTGAGGATTTCCATATGGGATCCTATGGTTCTGTCAACACCACAAGTTTTTCAAAAGCAGAAAAGCAGAAAAGCAAATTTGGTTAACTTAGAAATGTATCTTTAGTAAAGATTACTAATTTATCCTTACCCCCAGCTCCTACTCTCTAAAAGAAAGAAGGATTATGCTGGAAATGTCGGTAACTTTTTGCTATCAGGGAAAAGTCCTTTGATAATTGTGTGCTGATGCTGTCTGGGAGCTCTTCTGGAGCTTACTTCACATGTTTATCAAACATGGGAATGGGAGTAGATGGGCACTTTCAGTTTGGATGTCCCATGCATCTAGAAAACCTCTTTCATACTCAAGGATACTTGTCTGGGTAAATGAAGGAGAGAAGGAAGCTACAGGATATTTTAAACATACCTTTGCATTAAAAAAAACCCACAAAACAAAAAACCAACTCATTTAGTTATAGCATATCACCAGGGTGTGGATATGTATTTATTTGAGGTCCTATTTCCATCAAAATTATCTCCGTTGTTAAAGGCATTCACATAGATGAGAAGTATACTGACTAGCCCATTACTTGTGCCTTATTTTGTCTGAATCTCTCTCAGCCCCTCTCTTTTTTCTTTCACTTAATCTCTCTCTTTCTCTCTGTCTCTATCTCTTACACATATACACCACTCTGTAGCCACAGTTTTTTGTTTTCTTTGTTTAATTTAGAAAAGGAGGCAAGTAGAGAAAAAGCAGCATAGATTAATGGAAAAAGCAATGAACTAATGTTCAGCCCAGCTCCAGCCAGTTGTGATGTCCTAAACTAAGTTATCTTAGTTTTTTCTTCCTCTGTGCCCTCCTTTGCAAAGTGGGAGATCATAACTAATGAGTTTATCTTACAGGTTGCTGTGGACCTGCAGTGAGTTAAATCTGTCTTTGAACACTGTATGAAGTGCTATACCACTGTCAGGGTGTACCAGTTTACACAGGAAGCAGTTTTAGTCCTATACTGATTTAATAATCCATTATACCATAATATAGGAATTTTAGGGTGGCTCTTCCATTAAAAAGCATTAGTTCAGTGCTTAACTACCCATCATGGAGATGGAGATGGCCAACTGTCCACATTTTAAAGGGAATTGGTTTCGAGTTTTATTCTGTTAAGAATTGTTTATGAGAAAGAGATCAGTCTTGGTACCACTAAAACTGGGTAAGATGAATTCTTGATGTAGACTAAAGCATGCTAATACCATTTCAGTATTCAGCAGGGACTGAAATTTCAACAGCTTAGAACTGTGGTCTCAGACGTCACCTACTTCAACCTTGTATCCTGGGTATCTCCCACCCTCTGACACAGAATACTTGCTGGCTCTATTCGGCCCCTTCCTGATTTTAAAAAAAATTTCCACTACCTTGAGGCAGCTCTTTGGAATTTTGGGCAGTTTCTGACAAATCATGTTAAGGAAGAATTTCCTGTGTGCGTCCATTGGTTGAATTTTCATCCATTGACTGTACTTGCCTCCTGGGTACACAGAATAAGCCTATTTGATGACTGAAGTTAAGCTCCCTGGAGACCTCTCTTTTCCCAGTGAAATGGCCCTAGATTCTACAATTGTTCCCTGATTGCTGTAGTTACTCTCTTCTTTCCAGACACTGGTTTGCTTAGCTTCCTTTAAAAGTACGCTGCTAAGAACCCCTAGGCTCTCATGGAGGTCTGACCAACATGGTCACTTTCATCATACTTGATTCTGTTCCTCTTCTTGCAGTCTAAGCTGGCATAAGCTTTTTGACAGCATTAAATCCTTTCCTTTTAGTGACTGTCTTGGCACAGGTAGCATGATGTTACTCTGCTGGAGTGAAAGCAAAAGATGCAGAAGAGGCTGATAGGACCTGGGCCCCTTTATAGATGTTTAGGCTGAGGCCTGGATGGAGGAGAAGACAAAGACAGGGCTGTGAAGCTGCAAAGGCGGAGCAGGCAGGAGGATGGTTGGGAAGGGAAGGTTCGGAACTTAGAGACAATATCTTTGACATTGACTCTCAGACATTTCAATAAAAGAATGGGAAGTCCGAGCCTTTCCCCATGGTCCTTTGACTCCTAAGCGTTTTAAGCTTTTAAAAAGGCAAGTTAACTTGGAGCTGGAAAATGAACAGCTTTACTCACTAGTAGTTTGTTGAAATAACTTCTTCTGTTCATTTATCTATCAATAGAAAGACAGATAGAAGATAGAATAGATGATAGATGGATAGATAGATATAGTGTGTGTGTGTGTGTGTGTGTGTGTGTGTGTATTTAATGGGGAAGTTGGAAAATTAGATTAGATATTGTGTCTTATTCAATGGCAGCTGCTTAATGCACAAAGTAAGGAATACTTTGAGGAAATAAAAGTTGTTTAGAAAAATCCAGATGTCAGAGCTGAGTGCAGTGGCTCATGCCTGTAATCCCAACACTTTGGGAGGCCGAGGCAGGCAGATCACGAAGTCAGGAGATCAAGACCATCCTGAAATCCCATCTCTACTAAAATACAAAAAATTAGCCGGGTGTGGTGGCGCGTGCCTGTAGTCCCAGCTACTCAGGAGGCTGAGGCAGGGGAATCCTTTGAACCTGGGAAGCTGAGGTTGCAGTGAGCTGAGATCTTGCCACTGTACTCCAGCCTGGTGACAGAGTGAGACTCCATCTAAAAAAAAAAGAAAAATCCAGATGTCATTGCTTTGTATGTTGTGGTGATGTGGTAGCCAGCTCCAAGAAGATGGCCTCCAATGAGTCTTTTTTTTTTTCTTTTTTATAAAGACGGGGTTTCACCACGTTGGTCAGGCTGGTCTTGAACTTCTGACCTCAGGTGATCCACCCGCCTTGGCCTCCAAAGTGCTTGGATTACAGGCGTGAGCCACCATGCCCACCCTCCAGTGAGTCTTATCTCTAGTATTCATATCCTTGAGGCTGATCTAAATAACTGATAGGATATTATGGAAATGATGGAGTGTGCTATGGTCTGAATGTTTGTGTCCTTTTTAAATTAACATGTTGAAGTCTTCACCTTCAAAGTGATCATATTAAGAGATGAAGCCTTTGGGAGGTGATTAGGTCTGGAAAGTGGAGCTCTTCTAAATGGGATTAGAGCCTTTGTAAAAGAGGCCTGATAGAGCCTGCTGGTCCCTTACACCATGGGAAGATACAGCAAGAAGGCTCCATTTATGAGGAATGGGGCTCTTACCAGACACTGAATCTGTTGGTAATTAAAAAAAAAATTTTTTTTTTAATCCTCATTACTGTTAGATCACATCTGATGATGTTTTGATCCTGGACTGCTTAGTCTCTAGAACCGTGAGTAACGTATCTCTGTTGTTTATAAATCACCCAGTCTAAGATATTTTGTTATAGCAGACCAAACAGACTATGACAGAGTGTCACTTGAGACTAAGTGATGAAAGGCATTGTGGTGTCTTCCGTCTTGCCCTCTTAAATCACTTGCTCTAGTGGACGTCAGGCACTATGCCATAAAGACACTCAAGGAGCCCTATAGAAAGGTCTTCATGGTGAGAAATTGAAGCCTTCTGACAATAGCCAGCATCAGCTTAGTAGGTATGTGAATGATCCATGCTGAAAGAGCCTCCTTTAGTCCCACTGAAGCCTTTGGATGACTGCAGCCCTGGTAGACTTCTTGACTACAACATCTTAATGCCCTCAGCCAGAACCACCTAAGCCACTCCTGAATTCCTGACACACAGAAACTGAGATAATTTTTATAGCTGTTTAAGTTACTAAGCTAATAAGTTTTAAACTATTAAGCTTTGAGGAATTTTTTATTCAGCAATATTAAAGATGGGTAGAAATGAGGAATGAAGAGTAAAGAACCTTCATTCATTGTTCATATATGTTCATTTGCCAGGCACTTGCTACCAGCACCTTAGGTTAAGGGGTAGAACAAGCGCTAGGTTCACTGCTGCTTTTGGATGCTGCTGATAACCAAATAGGACTGTCACACAGAATGATAAGAAAAAAGGACACGTCCTGTCCTCTTTCCTCCTCCTCCTCCTCCTTGCATTTAGAGAAGGGCTGGCATAACATTGAGAACTCATGCAAATTTTGTTTTTGACTCCTCAGTGTCCCCTGGGAAAAGGTGCATTGGCCTTTGTCCATTTGCTACGAGGTTGTGTGTCTTTGAGAGCAGGAGTTGGATCTTATTTATTTCTATCCCATTTCCTAGCAAGTGAACATATGTGAACAATAAATGTTATCAAGGGAGAGGGCAAATTTCCCTCCCTCTTTCTCCTGAATTCTGCAGAGATTCTTAGAATGGTTACCATTTCATGGAATTCCATTCCCTTCCATGGAAACCATTCTTAGAATGGTTTCTTATTGGCCAGGCATGGTGGCTCATGCCTGTAATCCCAGCACTTTGGGAGGCTGAGGTAGGCAGATCACGAGATCAGGAGTTCAAGACCAGCCTGACCAACATGGTGAAACCCCATCCCTACTAAAAATGCAAAAAAAATTAGCCAGGTGTGATGGTACGTGCCTGTAATCCCAGCTACTCGGGAGGCTGAGGCAGGGGAATTGCTTGAACCAGGGAGGTAGAGGTTGCAGTAAGTAAGATCACGCCACTGCACTCCAGCCTGGGCAACCGAGCAAGACTGTCTCAAAAAAAAAAAAAAAAAAAAAAAAAAAAGAGAGAATGGTTTCTTATCACAACATTCCATTCACAGTCCCTCAATGAAGTCTTGAAAATATCATGCATGCCATCAGTCGTTTTCACTATTAAATAACTTCCATCCCTCTGTTAAGTTCCTGGCTTTTAGGACACTCCTGCTTTTAGGACCGATTGACTCTTTTATCCTATCTTCTCTATGCAATGTTGCTCTAACTGTGGATGCTTGATCCAGGAAACCACAGAGGTCTGCTTCCAACATACTAACACACCTCTCTGTCAAGT
Organism: Cheracebus regulus; assembly: GCA_963574635.1. Taxonomy (NCBI): domain Eukaryota; kingdom Metazoa; phylum Chordata; class Mammalia; order Primates; family Pitheciidae; genus Cheracebus; species Cheracebus regulus. The sequence goes on from CAUYQU010063073.1 coordinate 110,457, forward strand.
TGTCCAAAATCATAATAGAAAGAGCCCTGGCGAGCTAGGAGACCTGAGTTCCCGGCTGCTCTGTTACTGATTAGCGTCTATGTATTGGACAAGTTGCTTCCCTTTCCTGGACCTCGGTTCCTTTATCTTAAACTGAGAGAATGGTCCTAGATAGGTTCTAAAGTCGATGGGTTCTTACAGTAAGTTAGGATTCCAAGGTGAAATCCAAAGTAAAACCAGGGATCAGTATACCTCTGAGTGGCTGTTAAGGTTACATATAATACGAGGTTCTGCAGGCTTCCTTTTAGAAACCAATGGGTACGGCCTCAATCAGAGGCCATCAGGTTTACTGGGAAGAGCCTTCCAGTTTTGAAAGACAAGGATCTCCAGGTTTCCAGTTTCACTTGGGGTAAGTTTGGGTAAATTCCGGACCTCCGAGTGGGGAGGTCCTTGTCACCCAGAAGAGGTTCTAAGACCTGAGCAGTGACTTGGAGAGCTTCCCGAGCTTCTCCTTCTATAACCTAGGTGGCTCAGCAGGGGAACCGGGTCCCAGCCGGCCCGTAGTTCCGCTCGGAGGTGCGCTCGAAACTTACACCTGCGGCGCTGGCCGAGGGCGGCTCCGCTTCGGAGGGCGAGGCTGCAGGTGAGTTCTTAAAGGAACCGTCAGAGTTTGGGTAATACCTGCGATGCTAACTGGGTTGGGACGCAGGCTTGGGGGAATGAATGAATGAGCGAATGAATGAACGAGCCTTCTTTCCACACCCTTCAGCACACCATACTTGGAATTAATCACTTAGACTTAAAAATCTTGTAGTAAAACCCTCAAACTCTTGCGAAATTAACCAGTGTCTCTATTTGACATGTCCTCCTTTAATGAACCCCCTCCCCCTAAGCCTATTACTAAGGGACGAATAGTAACATAATCACCCCGGAGTGGAAGGCCATGCGGAGTTGGCACCCTCTCCCCGAACTCCTCCCTCTCTCCCAGGCCCCGCCCTCCCCGCCCCCCGGGAGGTGCAGTTGGCGCCTCCTCAAGGCGGCTTTTCCCCGTTGGGGATCTACCCCGGGGTCGCCAGGGGCTGTCTCCGCCGCGGAGTTGGAAACGGCACGAGTTGAGTGAGGTTAAGGGGTGTCTCGGAATGTGCGCCTTGGATCTTGTGTAGGCGAGGTCACTCCTCTCTTCAAACAGCCCGACCCTTCCCGGCCTGGCGCGCTTAGCTCGGACTGCGGGACACGCCGGTGGGCTAGGGCAAGGTAAAGGCGGGCTTCTCTGGGGCCACCCCGGGCCACCTGTGGAGTCCGTGTGTTAACTCCTTTGTTCTCACAGCCACTTCAGCGGCCGCCCTTTTAAGCGGGGAGGTTCCTTTAGGATGCTCCCCGGGCGCCCCTTCCGTTCCCCAGCCCTCTCCCGACCCTTCTCCCGTATCCAACCCCAAGGTAGCAGCCGGGGATCCCGGGGCTCGGCGCGAGCCGCCTCCTCACTTCCCATTGGCTGAGAGCGCCGGGAAAGCGGTCACGTGGGGGCGCGGCAGGCCAGCTCGGGGGGCCGCCATCTTGGCGGAAAGTTTGGGGGGAGAACGATTGGGGGTGCGGAAGGAGGCGAGGTTCCGGGGGTGGGGCGGCCAGACGGCAACTGGGCGAGCGGGCCGGTGGGCCGTGGGGAGCGAGAAGGCGGCGCGGCCGAGAAGGAGGAAGAGGCCGTGGGGGTGCGGCGGCCCAGGGGAGCTCCTCCCCCGTCCCTTCACCCCCTCCGCTCGGCTCCGCGGGCCCCGGGCGGGGCGGGGGTACGTGGAGCGCGGCTGGGCTGGGGAGCGGCTCCGAGTCGGGCCGGAGCGCACCCCAGCTCCGAGCGCACGCCGCTCACGGGAACTTTGTGGCGGCGCCGCAGGTGTGGGGGCCCGCGGAGGTGTGCATGCGGGGCGCGAGGCCGTCGCGGAGAGCGGCCGCTGCCCTGTCCGGCCCCCGCTGGAAGCAGCCCGGAGGCAGCGAGCAAAGAGAAAGGCGTGCGAGAGGAGGGGGCCCGAGCAGGGCGGGCGGCCAGTCCCACCGGTCCCCTCTCAGCGCTCTGCGTCCGTTCCTGGCTCAGGGGCCAAGGGTCGGAGCGCTTCACCCGCCCGTCCCCGGTAGCAGGTGGGGAGTGTGGATACTTGTGTGGGGGAAGAGGCGGCCTCAGGTCTAGGCTCATAGTGCTCTTTGGGGAGGGGGACGCTTTCGAGGAGAGTTGGAAGCTGACTTCTGTTCTTAATTTGGAGGGGTACCCACTCATAGGAAAAGCTTTCCAGTTGACAGACAGCTGCTGGGTTTTGAGGCTCTTTCTTTGAGTTGGTAAAACTTTGGAACGTGGGCTTTTCAAATAGGGCTGCGAGGGTTTTCAGTTTCGATGGAGGAAATGCTAGTTTAACACGATTCTGTCCTTTTTCCTTTCTGTTGTGTGTTTTTAAAGGTGTGTGCCCTCTTCCTGATTCTGGAGAAAAATGCCGGTCCGGAAGCAAGGTGAGAATTTGTTCCCTCTGTTGTCTGTGTCACTTGATTTTCCATTTGTCACAGTTTTTTAATTGCTGTTTTAGAATCATTTATGTAACTTTGATGGGACAGCACGGTCCTAGCTTTATTACTTAGGGAATGTAAGCCTCACATCATTTCAGAAGATGGAAACACGAAAATGTTTGTTAGACTTTCTTAACATTTCTTTAATGATTAAGAGAGGCAATTAACATCCCCCCTAAAAGATGTCCTTAGAAACTCTGAATTAGTGTTTTAGTATTTCACTTTATCATTCTTACTAAGCACTATTCTGTGAGCAACTGTGGGATACTAAGAATTTGTATTTTGAAATGTTAAAAATTTGGGTTATAATGACGTTGTAGGTAATCTGCTTTTGCATCTCAGGTAATCTGAAACTGTTGTTAATAGTTGGATCTTTTACTTTGGCAAATTACCAGTACACATTTATTCCAAACTGCTCACCCTCCTCTATTTTCTAATGTGATATATAGTTAAAATTTTCTTTTCTTTCAGTTTTTTTTTTTGTTATTCTAAGGAATATGTGTACATGAACATATGTACATGAACATAGTGACATCAGTAGTCCTCAAGGACTTGGAGAACTATTTAGATGTCATGCAGAATTATTTGCAGTAGTATGTGATACTTTTTTTGTTCATGTAGAATTGTAATCAGGCTCTGCTTTATCTTCTCAGATACCCAGAGAGCATTGCACCTTTTGGAAGAATATCGTTCGAAACTAAGCCAAACTGAAGACAGACAGCTCAGAAGTTCCATAGAACGGGTTATTAACATATTTCAGAGCAACCTCTTTCAGGCTTTAATAGGTGGGAATTAAAACTTTGTAACTGTTATGCCAGCTAGGCTTTATGCTTCTTTCAATTCAGTTATTTTAAACTTAAGAAAATGATGTACTTAATTCTCTTTGCGGCGTTCGATAACTTGAACATCTTCAGTGAGTTGTGTGTTTTTCATAGGCCAATAGCCTTTCCTAAAATACCCAGTAACCAAAAAACTTTCAGTATTATTTCAGTGGCTTTTGAGAACATTGTTTCACATCTTAGTAGCATTAACTATTAAAAGATGTTGCAAAAATGTTTCAGGACTTAAAAATGTGTGAGTGAGTTACTGTTAGCTTGTTTCCGTATTTGACTTGTAAGTCTCTGAACTCATTGAAAGTGTTTGAAGGGTTCTGCTGTTATTAAGAACATTCAGTCCCTTTTAAAAAATTACCTTATTTATTTTTAAAAATTTTATTTATTTTTTCCCCTGTCCCACACCCCATTCATTCCCCTAATAGAGACTTCTGTTTAAACTTGGCATTCATGGAGTCAGAATTTTAGACCTGGAAAATGATCTGATAGATGATCTTGTCTGATAACTATATTTTACAGGCAAGAAAATGGAAAGTTTTATTCGTAATTGTAACTTATTTGAAGTGGTGCATTGTTTGAAAGAAGACCTGGACAAATAATCGAGAGTCCTGAGTTCTTTTGCCACTAGTCGAATGATATTATATAAGTCATTTAACCTTTTCTATGCCACCGTATTAGCTGTAGAATGTAGCTAGTGAAATGGAACAGTGGGTTTAAAGCCTTTTTTAAGTAGATAAATCCTTTTTAAAAGCATCTTCTAATATTTTGTGTATAATCCCCTATGTATAAAACAAGGTGATGTGTCTGGCTCTTTTTTCCAGGTACCTCAAAAAGTTTGTAAACCCCTGAACTAGAAAGTTTGTCTCTTCCAGTTCTAAGAATGAAAAAAAATTTATTTTGACTTATCAACTATATAACATTTAAAATAAGAAGACATATACCTTAGTAACTTCAAAGCAGATGTGGCCTTACGTCTATCTGTTGATAGAGTAATTGTTGGTGTGATTTGAAGACTACCTTCAAGTCAGTGTCTTTTGTCAAATATATTATTGATAAATGGATGCTCTCTACTAAGTTTTAGAATGAAAGATTTTTGTAGAGACCACTTGATGCACCTGAATAATTTTTTAAAAATTTAACTTTTTTTTCTTTTTTTTTTTTTTGAGACAGAGTCTCGCTTTGTCACCAGGCTGGAGTGTAGTGGCATGATCTCGGATCATTGCAACTTCCACTCCCTGCAACCTCCGCCTCCGGGTTCAAGCGGTTCTCCAGCCTCAGCCTCCCAAATAGATGTATACAGGCACGCCCCACCATGCCCAGCTAATTTTTGCATTTTTAGTAGAGATGGGGTTTCACCATGTTGGCTGGGATGGTCTTGAGCTCTTGACCTTGTGATCCGCCCACTTCGGCCTCCCAAAGTGCTGGGATTTCAGGCGTGAGACATTGTGCCTGACCAAAATTTAACATTTTAATAGACTTTTAAAAATATAAGACCACAGAGCACAGTATAATGAACTGCCTTTTAACTATCACCCATCTCCAAAAATTATTAACATTTTGCAGTTTTTCTTTAACATTGATGGACATTTTTCACACAGTTGAATTTCTAAGGTTTAAGGTCCAAATGGATGATCAAATTGGATTCCTCTGGAAAAACAGCAAAAAAGGAAGGGAAAGAGCTTTTTTTATTTACTTGTTTTCTAAATCAACATTGAGCTTAGTAATTTGGTGGCGCCACTGATGGGAAAAAACAGTTTACATATGTATAGATAGATAGAGACATAGATAGACAGACTGCAGTCTTTCTTTGTGTGAAGGCTATGACTTAAGAAAATTAAATCGTTAGTGAAATAACTAAACAGAATCTACATTTATATTTCTTTCTAGATTGGGGATGGATTTGCTATCTTCAGAGACATTTTTGACTTACCTTGCCTGTTTTGAATGTGTCTCTTCTTACATAAAATTGAACTTTGATAGAATTAGCTTTCTAATTATTAAGTTTGTATTTGTGAATCTTCTGTATAATTTCACTGGTTGTGAATTTACTTTGACATTTAGATTTACTTATATTTAATGTTTTATAGGATGTGGCACTATATCAGATTTTGGTGTAAGAAAAGTAATAGATTTTAGGAGTTTTGAAATAGATACATTTACTAGAAGTTCTGTGTGTTTCTATACTATAATTTATTGTTGATACTACTAAATTAATGAATGTGTTCGCTTGTGTTTCCTGAAATTTGGTTAATTTATTAACTTTTAATACTTAGTCTGAAAAGTGTTCAGTCTGAAAGATTTTCTTTGTATTTTGCAACTCTACTACTGTTTTGAAACAGTGTCATAAAGGTACTTTAAGCTTATAAATTGCCCTAAGCTAAACTAGTTCATTGTGTCCATAGTATTTGCAGAAAAATCCTGGATTACTGGTTTTTTTCTTTCATTAAATGGCACTTTCTCTTCCTAATTGTTATGTGTGGACCACTGGATTAAAGGACAACAGGGGTCTTGACCACCTTAGTTGTTAGAGAGTCATTGAGTGCTTAGATTTTTGACTTTCTTAGTTTGGAAATCATTTGCTGAGGCTACAGTGAATTATATAGTTATTCAGGGTGCTGAGTGTCTTTGGATTTGCAGTCTGCATTGATTATTTATTGATTGATTCTTTGAACTGGTAGTTTTTATTTATTTTTCATTCATTTAAAAAAAGTTTGAGTGAGTCTTTAGGGGTTTTGGTGTTCCCCCCTGTATTTGTTATATAGATTAGGTTCCCTATACTTTTGGATTATTCAGAGGGACAAGCATATACATACTGTATTATATTTGTTCTAAAATAGCAATTTTTAAATATTTCAATATCTATGTCATTTTAATTGACAGTGTTTTTGTGTTAGTGACACATGAAATGGTGCATTTTATAATTGATACAATTTAATTAAATATAGAAATCATTGGTCTAGTGCTGATAGATACTTGGTAGTGTCTTTGAAGGATGGGTTAAAGGTTTAAAAATTACTGAAAACAGAAAAGTTTTATTAACTTTGGAGTTTCTGCTGATATATTGTTTCTTTAGAGCTGAATATTTAAAGTTGTATCTTAACAAAAGTCCATGAACTGCACATTTGTTTAAAATTTACTCCCAAAACATAATCTGGTGATTATTTTTGTATAAAGGAAGATAAAGCCTACTTAATTTCACTCCATGATTTAGGTGAGAACAATTTGAAAACTTGCTTTTTGTATTCCTATTTTTTGTATTTAAGTTTGAAAATTTTGTGAGTAGACAAGAAATGGTTTGATGATAATCAGAGCCCAGGTGTTCAGGTCCATAGTGGTTTCAGTTCATGATTGTAAGGTGTCTGGGATCTAAGGTGACACTGGTAGAGTCTAGAGACTTCACAACAGTCTAAACCCCTGCAGTTATTTCATATGGGATCAGAGAACTCATCTACTTTCCTTGCACGTGAGAAGAATCTGGGCCCAAGATTAGGGTGGCTTTAGAGACTTGAGTAAGTTGAATTATGTGAATTGTATATTTTGTCTGCAATAAATAGGCTTATTTTAATGCAGTGTTTTATTTCTGTGGATATTTCAGAATGAAAGTGAATAATGTAATAATGCTATCCATTTATTTTTTAGTTACCTATTCATTTGTTGCTGCTCTTATAGTTTCACTAGCCCTTATAAAAGGACATTACCCTATCTTTATTTGTAGATACTAGGTTTCAAAAGTATGACTCCTTCGCTATCTTAACCATCTTTAAATGTACAGTTCAGGAGTGTGAAATGTGTTCATATTGTTGTGAAACAGATCTTCAGAACATTTTCGTCTTGCAAAACTGAAATCCTATACTGATTAAACAATTGCTCCCCTTTGCTCTCACTTCCCAGCCCCCGGTGACCACCTGTTTCAGTGAATTTGATGATGTTAGCTACTTCATAGAAGTATTTGTCTTTTTGCAACTGGCTTATTTCACTTAGTGTAAGGTCTGAAAGGTTCATTCATGTTATAGCTGTTGACAGGATTTCCTTCCTTTTTGAGGGTGAATAATTCCATTGTATGTATGTACCACATTTTATCTAGCCATCCATTGAAGGACATTTGGGTTGCTTCCTCCTCTTGGCTTTTGTGAATAATGCTGTTGTGAACATTAGTGTTCAAATATTTCCTCAAGACCCTGCTTTCGGTTCTTTTGGATATCTACCCAGAAGTAGGATTGTGGGATCATATGGCAGTTATAGTTTTAATTTTTGGAGGATCTACCATAATGTTTTCCGTAGTGATTACACCATTTTACATTCTCATCAATAGTACACAGGATTTCCAATTTCTTCACGTCCTTGCCAATACTTACTTTTTCTTTTTTTGATTGTAGCCATCCTAGTAAGTGTGAACATAGGACTCCTCTTCAAGTATATGTAAAACATAATAACACATTTAGTCAGCACTTTCTGTGTGCTAATACAAGTATATCATTTAGTCATTGTAATCCTTTGAGGCATACATTCACCTGTATGAGGTGTTAGTACCATTTTATAGATTAGAAAACTGAAGCACTGAGAAATGACCAAATCTTGCCCTTGGACCCTCAGTTACTAAATTGTGGAGCCAGAAATTGAACTCAACTAATCTGAATCCATAGATGCTTCTCACTTTCAACCATTAGGATGTTCTTTAACATTTTTTTCCAGAATTGAATATTTTAATCTGATAAAGAGTACTAAACGACAAGCATGTTTAAGACAGATGGTGATCCTTAGGGTTAGTAGTTTTTAAATGATTGTCACTTTGAAGGAAAATATAATGGTAAAATGATGTTTATGATGATGGAATTCACACATTTTTTAAAAAATGTATTTAGTAATCAGGGTTTGAGATCTTCCAGCTATAGTGATAAAATGTTAGAATTTCTTAGATTTGTTTTGCATTATTTTGGTCTCACTGATGTTACATTTTAGTCTGTTGCTAACTGCATATATGTGTGTATGTGTGTGTCTATAACTTTGAAGGCTAGATTTGAGTATGGAAAACAGGATATGGATCACATTTTTGACCAAAACTTTATGAAATTGAAGGATAATTTTATTAACTTTTCACTTGGTGGTTTTGATTTAATTAGATTGAGTTGCTGCTGCTCTGAAACAGTGTTTTGATTATGTTGAATCTGGTTGAATTCTCTTTAGAACCGTGGAATCAGAAGAAATGTAAAATATTTCTTCTAAGCCGTTTCCTCTCTAAGGGGTCATATTTTTCCTCCATACAAAATCCAAACTTGGACCAGATATTACTGTTAGTTGTCATATCTCTTTACTCTCCTTAGGGCATATTTCCACAGCCTTTCTTTGTCTTTTGTGAAACTGCCCTTTTTTTTTTTTTTGGGAGACAGGGTCTCGCTCTGCCACCCAGGTGGGAGTGCAGTGGCGGCTCACTGCAGCCTCTGCTTCCCAGGCTCAGTGATCCTCCTGCTTCAGCCTTCTGAGTTGCAGGGACTAAAGGTGTGAGCCGCCATGTCTGGCTAATTTTTTGTAGAGACGGGTGTTGCCCAGACTGGTTGCGAACTCACGAGCTCAAAGCACTCAGCCTGCGTTAGCCTCCCAAAGTGCTGGGATTATAGGCGTGAGCCACTGCACCTGAAACTGACATTTTTGAAGAACACAGTTCCTTTCACTCTTTTTTTTTAAATATAATTTTCTCATTTTGGGTTTGTCTGATGTTTGTTTGTGATTAGATTCAGGTTATGTATTCCTAGCTTAGGATTCTGCAGATCCAGAGATAGTGTCATCTGCCCTTCATTGATGATACTGATTTTGATTACTCAGTTGGATGTTGTCTGAATTCTGTATCCTATAGTCACTGTTTTTTACCCCTTGCAGCTTATAGGCAATATGTGGAGACACATTAACACTGTATGCATATCCTACTCCTTAGCAAAATTTCCACCTCTATTTAGCATCCATTGGTCATTCTTACTTGAACCAGTTTATACTATGGCTGTTGAAAAATAAGATTTCTAATGGTAACACTTCTCTAGGTTTTCCAGTTAACACTTTGCATTTTACTCTAATCAAGAGCCCTCCGTTTTTTTCTGTGTCTGTCTTTCATAAACTTGCAGATACCTGTTTTTTTCCAATGGCTTATCATTTATTACCATCCTTAATGATATTTGTGCTCTGAATGATCCAGTGGGGGAACTTTGAAGCTTGTTCTTAAGTCCTTATGACACGCCCTCATCATTTTTTGGAGTGCTTTCTTAATTTTTGGCATTAACAAGATGTTCCAGGTTTATCTTTTACCTTTCCTGTCCCAGCCCTGGAATCAGCCATTTCTCTGAGAAGCTCTGGTTCCTTTTAGTAGACACCTTGTTTTAAGGAATATGCTTGTGAGTACTGTATGATTGTTAGTCAAATAGTATCTAAAGTATTGAAATAATTTATTTTTGCCTACTAGCTAGACATCTTTCCTTTTTTTAATGTGTGAAACAAATTATAACATAAACTTTTAAATTTTATAGGATACTCTTATTCTGGGAATCAAAAATGACTTTTTAAATGAACATTGGTTTGGAAGAAAGTGTATTTGTGCTTGGGTAGATTTGACCATTGTAGTATATCTTAGTATGTCATCTGCCCTTCATTGATGATATTAATTTTTTTTATTTGTTTTCTCCTTATTTTTTTTAATTCTAAGGGAGAAACAAGATGATATTAATTTTGATTACTCAATTGGGTATTGTCTGAATAATCATACTTTTAGTCAGTGAACCGATATGATTTTTTCCCTCTGAAATGCTAGGGTTATATTTCTTTTTTTTTCCTTTTGTTTCTTTTCTTCTTCTTTTCTTTTTTTTAATGAGACAGAGTTTCACTCTTGTTGCCCAAGCTAGAGTTGCAATGGCATGATCTCAGCTCACTGCAGTCTCTGCCTCCCAGGTGCAAGGGATTATCCTGTTTCAGTCTCCCAAGTAGCTGGGATTACAGGCATGCGCCACCATGCCTGGCTAATTTTTTTGTATTTTTAGTAGAAATAGGGTTTTACCATGTTAGCCAGGCTGGTCTTGAACTCCTGACCTCAGGTGATCCACCCGCCTTGGCTTCCTGAGCCACTGCGCCTAGCTAGGTTATATTTTAATGTTCTTCAGCTTTCTAGTTACCTTTTCTGTAACTCTCCAAAATAAATTTATTATAAAAATAAATGATGCATGTTCTATATAAAACATTTGAGATCAGATTATTATATGTTAAATATTGTAAACAAGAAAATCCTCACACCAGAGGTAACCTCCTACTTCATCCATGGGGTGAATATCATTGAATGTTATTCTGTGTGTGTGTGTGTACACATATATACACATCTTTATTTTGCAAAACAAACTTCATACCTAAATAAAATAATTATTTTCTTTTGTGAGAATTGATACTTAAAATCAGCATGTAAGGTGAAAAATCTCATCTAGTTAAAATTATCCCTGAAAATCCTTCAGCAATTTAACACTATCTCTTGTTAATTACAGCACAATTGTTTTTTTCCTCTAGTGGAAAGGAATGATTTCTTCACTTGAGCCCTAGACGAAGTCATTGGCTTGTTTGACTTCTTGTACTAAAAACACCTAATTATAGAATCATACTCAGCACAGTGAGATATAGCAAGATGCTCACATTTTGAGAGGCATATGAAAACTTAGACTACCTAAAGTAAGAATCTTCTTCTCATTTTTTTTATTTGTGATAGTCACTTATTGAATAGACAAGAGTTGATCTTTTTTGGGGGTGGGGAAGGGAAGTAGACTGCAGTTGTATTTGTGTAAGTGTGAATAGTATGATTTCTCTGTACTGTACACACTGTTTTTATACGCCAAAGTTTATCAACAGATGTCTTTACATTTATCAACAGATGTCAATAGATTTGTACCATTTTATTTATTTTTTGAGACAGAGTTTCGCTCTTTTTGCCAAGGCTGGAGTACAATGGTGCAATCTTGGCTCACTGCAACCTCCACCTCCTGGGTTCAAGCAATTCTCCTGCCTCAGCCTCCTGAGTAGCTGGGATTATAAGCATGCATCACCATGCCTGGCTAATTTTGTATTTTTAGTAGAGACTGGGTTTCTCCATGTTGGTCAGTCTGGTCTCATCAGGGGATCTGCCTACCCTCAGCCTCCCAAATTGCTGGGATTACAGGGGTATGAACCACCGCACCCAGCCAGATTTGTATCATTTTAAATGACTGTTTATATAGATTATAGTTTTTTAAAATGGTTTCCTGGGAACATTTAGGTTTGTAATTTTTGTGAATTATAAATATCATATTTGCATATGCATTTTTGTTTCAATTCTTTACTATATCCTTAGGACAGACTCCTAGAAATGAATTGTTTGGTCAAAGGGAGTGTGCATTTTAAGGCTATTGATGTAATTTGTTAAATACTCTTAGGAATATTGTATTTATTTTTTAGGAAATATGTGGAAGAATGACTAATTCACCATACCTTAAACAATACAGAGTATTATCCATCTTTTTAGTATTTTCTATTCTGATATGTGGAATATACATTTAGTTATTTTTATATTTTATTGTGTATTTTGTTGATTAAAGAAATAACCAAAGATGTTAGTAAGTCTTATTTTATTTCTTTTGTAAATTATCTGTTTAATTTGTGCCCCTTCCTTCTCCTTTTTCCTTTTTCTTAGAGGAATAAAATTTACATTAGGCATATCAACTCTGCCATGTAAATTGCAAATAACTTCCCTTGTTTATTATTTGCTTTTAAACTTGGATTTTTAAGAAAACATATGTTTATGTATGGTTAGATTTACCAGTATTTTTCTTTATCAGTATTGTGTTTTCTGCCCTTGATAACATGTTTGGAAACATCCCCAATACTCTAAACCCCAAGATTATTATAATCTATCCCCAAGAGTATAAAAACATTGACCTGTATTCAGATTCTTTGAAGACATTTTTTAAACATTTTAATTTTAAACACATTTGGAAATTATCTTGATATAAAGTATGAGGTTGCCTTTTAATAGAAATTTGGTATTTATCCCTTATACAGTTAAGAAAATTAACAGTTTTTTCCAGCAGTTTTGAATTTACAGAAGAATGAGTGGAAAGTACAGTTCCCATATTCTGAACCTCTCTTTCCCTTTTTCGTCTTACAGGCCATGTGTGGTGGCTCATGCCTGTAATTCCAACGCTTTGGGAGGCCAGGGAGGGAGGATCCTTGAGCCCAGGAGTTTGAGACCAGCCTGGGCAACATAGTAATACCCTGTCTTAAAAAAAATTAACCAAACATGGTGGCATGCACCTGTAGTCCCAGCTACTTGGGAACCTGAGGTAGGAGGATTTATTGAGCCCAGGAGGTCAAGGCGCTACTGTACTCCAGCTTGGGTGACAGAGTGAGATCCTGTCTCTTTTAAAAAAAAAAAAAAAAAAAAAAAGGCTAGGCTCAGGTGGCTCATGCGTATAATCCCGGACCTTTAGGAGGCCAAGGTGGGAGAATTGCTTGAGCCCGGGAGATCACAGCTGCAATGAGCCATGATCATACCACTACACTCCAGTCTGGGTGATCCTGTCTCAAAAACAACAAAAAAACCTTGCATTAGTGTGGTATATTTGTTACACTTGATAAGCCAATATTAATATATTGTCATTAGCTAAAGTCTGTAGTTTACATTAGTAGTCACTGTGCATTGTACATTGACAAATCTGATGTGCACGTTTGTTGTTTTGACACATGTATCCACTATTGTAGTATTGTGGATACATGTGTCAAAACAAGAAATGTACAGGGGTTCCCAACTAGAGTGCCACAGACTGATCTCTTAGTGGTGAGCAAGTGACTGTTGCCACCTGAGCTTTGCATCCTGTCAGATTAGTAGCGAGATTACATTCTCACAGGAGCATGAACTCTGTTGTGAACTGCACATGTGAGGGATCTAGGTTGTGGGCTCCTTAGGAGATAATCTAATGTCTGGTGAGCTGAGGTAGAACAGTTTCACCCCAAAAGCTCCCCCACCCCCTTTTCCGTGGAAAAATTGTCTTCTGTGAAACTGGTCTCTGGTGCCAAAAAAGTTGGAGACCACTGTTGTTTTTCACTGCCTAAAGATCCTGTGTGCTCTTCTTATTCTTCCACCGTGCCCCACTTCTACACCCTGACACAAACTCCTAGAAGCCACTGATCTTTTTACTGTCTCCATAGTTTTGCCTTTTCTAGACTGTCATAGTTGGAATCACAAGTATGTTACCTTTTTAGATTGGCGTTTTTCACTTAGCAATGTATTTACGGTTCCTCCATGCCTTTTCATGCTTGATAGCTCATATCTTTTTATGACTGAATGATATTCCACTGTGTGGACATACTACATTTTGTTTAATCTACTCACCTGTTAAAGAACATCTTGATTGCTTCAAAGTTTAATTAATTAGGTATAATGCTGTTATAAACATTTGCTTGCAGGGTCTTGGGTTAACATAAGTTTTCAGCTTGTTTGGGTAAATACCAAGGAGCAAAATTGCTGGAGCATGTAGTATGAGTATGTATAGTTTTTAAGAAATGCCAAAGCTGCCTTTCAGAGTGGTTGTACCATTTTACGTTCCTGTCAGCAATGTGTTGCCCTATGTCCTCATCAGCGTTTGGTACTGTTGGTGCTTTGGATTTTAGCCATTTAATAGGTGTGTAGTAGTATCTTGTTTTAATTTGGAATTCCCAAATGATATCTGATATATGCTCATTTGCCATCTCTGTCTTTGGTGAAGTGTTTGTATCTTTCGCCTATTTTTTTCAATTGGATTGTTTCTTATTGAGTCGTAAAGAATTTTTGTCTACTTTGGATATTAGTCCTTTACTGGGTATGTGTTTTGCCAGTATTTTCTCCCTGTTTCTTGTCTTTTCATTCTCTTTTCCCCCTCAACTAAAATTACTATTTTCTCATAGATTAGAAATGTTACCAGTATTATGTTAAATTATTACATACTGTTGGGCCTATATTTAGATTTTCTTCTCTGACCCTAAGTTAGTGTTGCCTTATTTCTTTAGTTTGAGACGTTTCATGGCTTGCGGGTTTCTCGATTTAAGATTATATAAGTTGTCACCAAAAGCTAGAACATTTTTTTGCCTGTTTGAAAATTCCCTTCCTCCCATTCCTCACCGCCCCACCCCACCCCCTTGAGAGTATTTCTGGGATTCTGCACTTTCCCATTGTTTGGAAACTTTGAATTCTAGCAAGAAAATAACAAAGGTAATGAAAAGTTTTTATGTAAAAGAAAATTGAATATTTGAAGGCTTCTGAAATGTGTGATCTTGGAGACTTCCAGTTTTTTTTTAAGTAGATAAGAATGATTGTGGTCTGTTCTGTTGGACTAACTGCTTTTCTTCAAGTTTTAGTTTTTGAGAGTTTCTTAGTGTACATATTAGAGTATTTTGTGGCCTTAATAAGATCTTTGTTCAGGAATTGGACTTGTCAAGACCCAGTTTAGGCCAAAACAGGGAAAGCACTTGCCGATTATAAATGATAAATGAGGAATAGACTTCGATAAGACTGATCTAGTAGGTTTCCACACAGTTAATGTTTTCATTTGTGAATCAACCAAAATGTAATTTTTTGCTAATACATATTTCTGCATTTTTTAATTTTTTTGCTTGCTGTAGTGCATCATTATTTTCAAAGAAAATAGTTTTTTACAGGGCAGTAAATAAAAATGTGGTAGGTGATTTCAACTTTGTGTCTGGTATTTATCTGGTAAGCTTTCTGGATCTTCAGGTGAATATGGAATCACTTTTATCTGTTGGCAGTCTCTTGACAGTCTACTCCTCTGTGCTCCCATTTTCTTTACATTTTCATAGTAAAGGTTTAAGTTTACAGTTGAACTCAAGTTAGATTTTTGCATAGGTTTATTGAAAAACTATCATTTTATGCTGGGTAGTAAATTTGGCAATTCCTGATAAAATAGTATTGAGGGATGCGACTTTTGAAGCATTGTTTTGCTATCGTTGGATTTTGTTTTACATAATGTGAAGTATGTGTCTGTGTGTATGTATAGTGCATATGTGTGTATATATGTATAGTTATGAGTAGCCTTTATTATTGACATTGGATATTGAAACACAAGTGAAATGACTTACTTAAACCAAACGACTGATATAAACCAAAATAGAGAAATAAATTTTCGTTGTCTGTCATAGAGGTGGTTAATTTAATTTTTAAATTTTTGTGCCCATAAAGGAGAATTTTAAAATATATATGTGCTTGAGCTTTTGTAGCACCTTAAACTATAGCCTTCAAATTTTTCTAAAAATCTGCTTTTTTTTATGTTTTTAAATAGAAAACCTTAGGTGTTTTTTTGTTTTGTTTTGTTTTGTTTTGTTTTTTTTAAGAGACGGGGTTTCTCCATGTTGGTCAGGCTGGTCTAGAACTCCCGACCTCAGGTGATCCACCCACCTCAGCCTCCCAAAGTGCTGGGATTACAGGTGTGAGCCACAGCACCTGGCCAAACCTTAGGTGCTATACAATCTTTTTTCTCAATTTTCTTCATCTCCCAAAGACATTATTGTTGTATCCTATCTTACCATTTATTTCTTTTGTTTCTTCCAAAACTTATTCACTCTATTATTAATGATTATGAATACTTATGTGTTCAGAGTAAACTAATTAATTCATGAAGGTTTTCATGAAGTTGCATTTTTGAGAATAATGGATTTTCAGTTTTGGCATGTTAGATTTTCAGAACTTAGGAGAGTTGCTACAATTCCAGGGTTAACCATGTTTATTTTTCTTTTCCATTTGACTTTTATTTGGGTAGTAACTTCTGTTTTGCTTTAGGCTAGGTACCTTATAGGAATCAGTGTTATGCTCTGCAGTTTAGAAAGATCTCAAGTCAAAGCATAAGTATTTTGAATCCTAGAATGTCATTTTGTAGAAGTACCTTGTCGGCTGGGCGGGGTGGCTCATGCCTGTAATCCAGCACTTTGGGAAGCCGAGGCGGGCAGATCACGAGGTCAAGAGATCAAGACCATCCTGACCAACATGGTGAAACACTGTCTCTACTAAAAGTACAAAAAATTAGCTGGGCATGGTGGTGCGTGCCTGTAGTCCCAGCTACTCCAGGGGCTGAGGTAGGAAAATCACTTGAACCTGGGAGGCGGAGGTTGCAGTGAGCTGAGATTGTGCCACTGCACTCCAGCTTGGCAACAGAGTGAGATTCCGTCTCAAAAAAAAAGCAAAACAAAACAAAAAGAAATGCCTTGTCATGATGATAATCTAACTTTTTTTTTTTTTTTTTTTTTTTGCTAAATCTTTATAGTAATGTGCAGTGATTTAATTATCTTTCGACATATAAAATCTAGATTACCTATAAAATCCAAGGATTGCTGATATCATGGGAAATATAAAATACAGGTAATTTGTACTCACAGGAAAAACTCAGTCTTTATAAGCATTTTTTTCCAGACTGTGCCCTTTTTGATTAGATGCTCATTTAAAAAACCTTAGCTGATAGAACTAAGGAATTGTAATGGGGAAACTACAGAATTGTAATGGGGAAATAGTTTCTGAAGAAGTGTTACTGTGTTGTTCACCACTGTAGTCTAAAGCACCCCAAAGGTGAAGAAATATGGTGGACAAATGCAATAAAATATATAACCTATGGAATATTCAGCATGTCAGGGTGAAATATGAGTCAAGATTAAAGATGATGTATAGAGTGTATATTTTTTGAGGAAAGTGATAAAAACTGTGACATACTGTCATATCAAAGACTTCACCACAACTGCACATGTATTACCAGAAATATTTTAGTACTTATGCGTAGGTTTTTGTTAGCCAAGTATGGTAATTAATCTCTTTTTTAGGTCTGGAATTATCTGATGATATCACATACCTTGACCTCAGTAAGAAACAAAAGCCTCTAGGTAGATAATTACAAAATTCATGTCTTAAATGTCGTGGGCTTGATTCATTTAAGATCTTCCCTAGACTCACTCTGAGCTTGTTTTATTCTGATAAAGTTTACCATTGTAACTGTTTTCAAGTGTGCAGTTCAGTGGCATTAAGTGCATTCACATTGTTGTGCATCCGTCAGTCCTGTTGTTCATCCTCCAGAACTTTGTCATCATCCCAGGTGTAAACTGTACCCATCAAGCAATAATTCCTCATTTCCTTCTTCTGCCAGTCCCTGATGACTAGTGTTCTGCTTTGTTTCTGTAAATTTGACTATTCGAGGTACCTCATATAAGTGGAATTATACCATATTTTTCCTCTTGTGTCTGGTTTATTTCCCTTAGCATAATGTCTTCATGGTTTAGTCACCCATGTTGTAGTAGGTAGAAATTTCTTTTTTTAAGGCTAAACAATGTTATGTTATATATATATGCCACATTTGTTATCCATTCATCTGTTGATGGATTTTTAATTTGTGTTCACCTTTTGGTTATTGTGCATGATGCTGCTATGAATTGGTGCATAAATAATCTGTTTGAGTCCCTGCTTTCCATTTTTTTCAGTATGTGTACCCAGAAGTAGAATTGATGGATCAAATGGTCATATTTTGAGGCACTACCATATTTAAATATTAAATAAATTTAATATTTTGAAGAACTACCATACTATTTTCAACAGTGACTATGATTTTACATTCTTATCAACAGTGCACAAAGGTTCCAATTTCTCCACATCCTTATCAATGTTTATTGTTTTCTGTTTTTTAAATAATAGCCATCCTACTGTGTATTTACCCAGTTTATTTTGTCTTAGCCATGATATAGTGAAAATAAGGTATGTATTTGGTTTTCTAGTCCATAGAGGCTTAGATACAGCAAATTAGAAAGGGCTGTTTAATAGATGAATGTAGGACCCAGTCAAGGCATTTCAGTTGACAGAAGCAAGAGATGACTGAACTTTTAAAAAATTCACAAGTGGAACACTATTCCTTGATCATACTGATTAAGTGAAATGTTCCTATATTTGAATTATTAGTCTAGATTGCTTTTGTTCTATACAGCAGCCAGTAGCCACATGTGGCTGTTTAAATATATTAAACCTAAAATAAATACAATTATAAATTCACTTCCTTACTCACATTAGTCACATTTCATGTGAGCTACATATGCTCAATAACCATATGTAGCTAGTAGCTACCATATTGGACAGTACAGTTACAGAACATTTTTATCATTGTAGAAAGTGTTTTTGGCCAGCACTGGTCTAGATTAGAGATGTTATTGAAGGATAATACAGCAGTGTTCTGTTAGTTAATCCTAAAATAAAGGGACTGTTGGCGGTGGCTCATGCCTGTAATCCCAGCATTTTGGGAGGCTGAGACAGGAAGATAGCTTGAGCTCAGAAGTACAAGACCAACCTGAGCAACATAGGGAAGACTCTGTCACTACAAAACATAAAAGAATTAGGTGGGGTGCCATGTTTCTGTGGTTCCAGCTACTCGGGAGGCTGAGGTGAGAGGATTGTTTGAACCAAGGAGGTAGAGGCTGCAGTGAATCATGATCATGCCACTGCACTCTAACCTGCGTGACACAGTGAGACCCCAACCCAACATACATAAAGGGTTATAGACATTTAGAGTTTGAAACTTGACTTAGAATAATATAAAATGGGCTACTTGAGATACTGATAACCAGCATCAATATGAACTCTTGGGGTCATAATACTATAATGGGCATTTTTTTTTTTGTAAGAGTTACCTCCATCTATATATATATAGATATATATATATATCAGTAAATATATATCTCTTATGTATGTCCTGCTAGGTACATACACACGGCCACATGTATATCTTCTACAAAAGAATTATAAATATTTCCTAATGTTTTGTGGAAGGTAGTTCATATTTAAATTTCCCTAGTTCTTCTCAGAATGTCTTTTGTACCTCTTCCCCACAACTTCTAGACAAAGCTTTCAAGGCTCAGACATTGCAGTTGGTTGCTGTTTTTCACTTATTTTATACAGAGCAGTTCTCACTTTCAAATACTTTCTTTTTATGATATTGGGTTCCTAAAGAGACCAGGCCAGTTGTCCTATAGAATGTCTCCTTCTGGATTTGTTTCATAGCTTGCTTTTGGTGTCATTTATCATGTTCCTCTACGTTCTGTCTTTCCTGTAAACTAGAATTTGGTTCTAAAGGCTTAAGGTTGGAGTTAAACAGTTTTTGGTAAGAATACTTTGTAGGTGATGCCCTGATCTTGAGTTTTTTATTTCTTTCATATGGTTATGTCAGCAGTTTTATATAGTGGTTCATGGTTTATAAAATGTTTCCACAGATAATTTTCTAGAGTAATATCTTTTTTTGAGACAGAGTCTCACTCTGTTTCCCAGACTGGAGTGCAGTGGAGTGGTGCAGTCTCGGCTCACTGCAGCCTCCCCCTCCCGGCTTCAAGCGATTCTCCTGCCTCAGCTTGCTGAGTAGCTGGGATTACAAGTGCACACCACCACGCCCAGCTATTTTTTGTATTTTTTAGTAGTGAGTTTTTCACTGTGTTGGCCAGGCTGTTCTTGAACTCCTGATCTCAGGTGATCTGCCCGCCTGGGCCCCCTAAAGTATTAGGATTACGGGTATGAGCTGCCATGCTTGGCCTCTAGTAATACTCTTAATACCCTGTGAAGTAGGTTAACATTATTCTCACTGTACAAAGCATTAGTTTTTACCAGCCCTTTACTTGGAAAGTTCTGCAATTCCACTGGTTATTAAAACTGAAAGGGGGCTGGACACAGTGGCTCACACATGTAATCCCAGCACTTTGGGAGGCTAAGGCAGGCAGATAATTGGAGGTCAGGAGTTCAAGACCAGCCTGCCTATGTTTTGGCCACCGTGAAACCCTGTCTCTACTAAAAATACAAAAATTAACTGGGCATGGTGGCACGTGCCTGAAGTCCCAGCTACTTGGAGGCTGAGGGAGGAGAATCGCATGAATCTGGGAGGTGGAGGTTGCAGTAAGACAATCACACTGTTAACACTTCAGCCTGAACAACAAGAGCGATACTCTGTCTCAAAAAAAAAAAACTGAAAAGGGAGTTAAGTTTCTTTCTATTTTGTGAGGTTCGTTTTTTAAAAGGAATGCTAATGCTTTCAAAATAATGAGAAGCAGTAAGTATAAGTTATTCTGTCTAAATGTTTACATTTATTATGAATTATTCTATACAGGATAATGCCCACTTTTATTGTTGCCTTCCCTTTAAAAAAATCCAAAATTATACAGGTTGGTGAATAAGGAACTTAGAGTAGTGAATCTAAGCATTGTATAACTGCTGCTTAGAGCGTCAGTGTAGCATGAATAATCAAGGTCAGTGTACTAAGTTCTTATTGTAGCTGTTTGCAAAGTCATTTGATCTTTTAAATTATCCTGTGCTATTATAAATACATTTGTCATTTATTTTAGAGTTTTGTCATGACTTTAACTGATTGTTTCTAAAGTAGTATAAAATATTTAATTTACTGTTACAAAATATTCAGACTAGAGGATATCTGAAAGCTTTCTAGTTCTTTGATTTTTAACTTTTTTTTTGGCTTTGGCTCTGGCTAGAAGGGCAATTAAAACCACTTGAGGGATTTACATTCCCAGCTTAGATGTTGGTTGTGACCATTTAAAATATCAGTAATAACTCATATCTGTAGAATTCACAATAAGATATTAGCTACCATCTGTTAGGAGC
This sequence comes from Cheracebus regulus, assembly GCA_963574635.1. Classification (NCBI taxonomy): domain Eukaryota; kingdom Metazoa; phylum Chordata; class Mammalia; order Primates; family Pitheciidae; genus Cheracebus; species Cheracebus regulus. Next base: position 131,478 of record CAUYQU010063073.1, read on the forward strand.
CTATTCTGTTCTATAGTGCTAGGCATTTTGTATATATTATATTCAATCCTTGCAACAATTCACAGTGGTAAGAGGCAAGTTACCAGAGGTTAAGTAGTTTGTCTGAAGTTGTAGCTAGTTGGTGTTGGAGTTGGGATTTGAACCAAGCAGTGATTTTGAAGTGTAAAAAGCCTATGAATTTTACATGGTGCCTTGAAGGTTCTGATATGATTGTGATATAATGAAATAAGAAAATATTCACTGTTTAAGTACATTATACGATGGGACTTAATTTACTAATCTAGAATAAAAATTGTGCTTTTGAATTATGTTGTTATGACATTGCATAATTTAGTTAGAAAATATAAATACTTACTTTAATTTTCCTTCTTCTAGATATTCAAGAATTTTATGAAGTGACCTTACTGGATAATCCAAAATGTGTAGATCGTTCAAGGCAGTCTGAACCAATTCAGCCTGTGAATACTTGGGAAATTTCCAGCCTCCCAAGCTCTACTGTGACTTCAGAAACACTGCCAAGCAGCCTTAGCCCTAGTGTAGAGGTAAGATAAAAAATTTGTTCTGAAGCTGTTTTTTAGTGATCAATTTATTTGTGCTGGTATGTTTTTTCATTTTATTAAAATAATTTATACAAATGGATTTTTTGTGGAAGTATAATTTATAATGGAATAAAGAGAATGGGGTTAAAATATTTTTGAAAAGCAAAGCTCAGATTCTCTGTTGCCCCTGTTTTAAAATGTTATGATTTGTTTGAGAATTAAAAAATTCTTTGCATGATAGACCTCTACAAGGCTTCAACTGTGTGTAATTAAAATGGAAATGATACTTTGAAAAGATAGTTTTGCTCTGGTGTTCTTTCCTAGAATAGTTTTGTGGTCTGGGCTGCTAAGTTGTACCCATTTATCTCAAGGATTCTCTGTTTATTGGCTTGAAGGATGGCATTCAAACTCACTGGAGACTGAAGCGTAAAACTGAACATCAGGATTGGTTTCTACATTTCTGTAGTTAAAGCTATTTCTTTGAATATTCATAACTATCTTAGTAATACTCTTTTTTTGTTGTGTTATACTGTCGCCCACTTGGATGTGGTATAGCAGAGATACGAAGCATTTTGTAACAAGGATTCTGCCCAAGAAGCATTAGTCATTTGAAAGTGGTTGTCTGTCTGAATTTGAATCTGTCCTTTCTAGTTAGTATAAGGTAGTACAGTGCCTGGAAAATGGAATGTTTCTGTTTGGTGAATAATAAATCAGGAAAAAGTGGTGGTGGGCACCAACCAGATAGCAGTTTGATAAAGAAGTTAGATGGTTTTTCAGTATTAAGTAACATAGAAGTACAGAATTTTAGAGCAGGAAGAATCAGAGCACATCTGATCCCTTGCCTTCATTTTAAAGATGAGGAAACTTAGATCAAGAATAAAATGACTTGACTCACTTTATTTAGCTAGTTTGGGCAATTCTACCTTTGAATTTCAGGCCTCTTAACATGCAACTCACAGTTCTCTTTATTAATTTTAGAACTTGTACGCTTCTCTTTGATTAGAAGGTATAATATTTATTGTGTATATCCTTATTTTCTTCATCACTTTTTCTAGGATAATTTTCATTTCTATACTTTTTGGTTGATACATCGCTTGCTTTTATAATAGTTCATTTTTGAGGTCTTTTTCAAATGGTTTTCTAAAATGTCTTCAGTCAGTTATTGCTATGGTTTGAATGTGTCCCCTCCAAAATTCAGGTGTTGCCAATGTGATAATAGAGGTGGGGCCTTTAGGAGGTGATTAGGCCATGAGGACTTCTCCATCCTTCATGGGATTAAGGCCCTTATAAAAGTGCCTCCACAGGTTGGGCGCAGTGTCTCATGCCTGTAATTCCAACACTTTGGGAGGCCGACGTGGATGAATTGCTTGAGGTCAGGAGTTCAGGACCAGCCTGGTCAATATGATGAAACCCTGTCTCATGTCTAAAATACAGAAATTAGCTCTGCATGGTGGCATGTGTCTGTAATCCCAACTACCAGGAGGCTGAGGCAGGAGAATTGCTTGAACCCAGGAGGCGGAGGTTGCAGTGAGCTGAGATTGCGCCACCAAACTCCAGCCTGGGCGACAGAGCGAGACTCTGTCTCAACAAAAGCCTCCACAAAGAGTTTAGCATTTTAGCTTGCCTTTCTGCTTTCTACCCTGTTGAGATGCAACAAGAAGACCCTTACCAGACCAGATGCCTGGATCTTGGACTTCCAGCCTCCAGAATTGTGAGAAATGATTTTTTGTTTTTCGTAAATTACCCAGTCTCAGGTATCCAATTGTAGCAGTACAAAATGGACGAAGACAATTATACAGTTTGTATTTCACATTTATTGTCTTAGTTCTAGCTTAGAAAACTTGCTTATGTAAAAAACATGTTAAACTTAAAGAGAATTTGACTTGCTTAATAAGATAATTAATTGCTGACTAGTGTTTTCCATTGTCTAATTTAAGATACTTACCTTTGATTAGAAAGCCTAGCGTTCTTATACTTGGTTTACTTATTTTTGTAGGCAGTTGTTTAAATAATGGCTGGATCAGTGCAACCATTGAAAGTAAATATTTGACATTATTGGTGGGAATGTAAATTACTACAGCCATTATGGAAAACAGTATGGAGGTTTCTCAAAAAAACTAAAAATAGAACTGCCCACCAGCAGTCTCATAGTGGATATCTGTCCAAAAGAAAGGTTTTCAGAACATCAGTGGGGTACCTGGACCCCATGTTTATTGCAGCACTGTTCACAGTGGCCAAGATACGGAGTCAATTTAAATACCCATCAACAGATGAATGGTTAACGACAGTGTGGTGTTCACACGCACACACACACACACACACACGCAGTGGCCAAGATATGGAGTCAGTCTAAATACCCATCAACAGATGATTGAATAACGACAGTGTGGTGTTTACACACACACGCACACACACGTCATGCACACACACACACGCACACATGCACACGCAGTGGCCAAGATATGGAGTCAATCTAAATACCCATCAACAGATGAATGGATAACAACAGTGTGGTGTTCACACACACATGTACACACGCACATGCAGTGGCCAAGATATGGAATCAACCTAAATACCCATCAACAGATGAATGGATAACGACAGTGTGGTGTTTACACACACACACACACACACACACACACACACACACGCACACAGTGGACTGCTGTTCAGCTGTAAAAAGAATGAAATCCTGTCATTTGCAACAACATGAATAGAACTGGAGGTTATTATGTGAAATTAAACCAGGCACAGAAAGATAAATATCACGTTTTCATATGGGAGCTAAAAATGTTGATCTCACATAGGTAAAGAGTAGACGGGTAGTTACCAGGGTGGAAAGGGTAGGAGAGGGAAAAGATGAAGAGAGGATGGTTAATGAGTTTAAAAATACGGTTAGATAGAAGGAATACATTCTACTGTTCAGTAGCACAATAGGGTGACTGTAGTTAACAACAATTTATTGTATATTTCAAAATGATAAAATGTTTGAGGTGATTGATATTATAAATACCCTCATTTGACCATTACACATTATATGCATGTATCAAAATGTCACATGTACCCTATAAATACATACAATTATATATATCAGTAATAATTTTTGTAACTATAAATATTAAGGTTGAATAAGTTGATAGTTTTGTAAACTGGAAGTTTTTTTCCATATAGATTTCATTCAGAAAGATCAGTTGTGCATTGAGTTTCATCAAAAATGACATTGGAAACACTTCAATTTTTATAAAATTATGAGGCACTCATACCTAGAATGCTACTTGCAGCTCTGGGTTCTACACCTCCTGAAAGGTATATTATGAACATGATAAAGGCACTTCAAGTGAATAGGAGAATAAGAACTTTCATATTGTGAATGTCAGATCTTATTAGTTTGGAAAGTAGATGAGAAGAGAATTTGATCACAAAATGTTGTTTAGTGCATGGCACATGGAAAATGCTGTAGTAATGTTTGAAATCTGTTCCCATTCATAAGTAGACTCTAAGGGGAACATTGGGATATATCCATCAAGTCCTAGATTTTTAAAAAGTAGCAAAAACCTGTGTGTATCAAACTTGAGTGAGCAAGGTCAGTTGGAAATACCATCTTAGAGAGATGACAGAATATCCTGACAGATGTTTGTCTGAAAATGTAAATAGTTTTGAAAGACACTGATGGATGATAGTTATAATGATTTTTTTAAAAACCTGGAATGTTTGGAGATTTAATTTCTACTTTTTGAGGGTGCTATGAGAGAAGATAAGTATGTTCCCCTTTCACCCATCCATTCATGCTTCCTTTGGAAAACTTGGCTAAGTGATTATTTGATCTCGTTTCATTTGCTACTTTAGAGTCTTGGGGCATGATTTTTAGGACTAAAGAGACTTAGAGAATGTACTTACTCAAATGAAAACAAATAAATCTTAAGAAAGTTTATTGTACTATAACTTGAAAAATTTGAAAATCATAAAACCATTTTGTCTTAAATAGAATTTGGTTATTATACTTGTGTACTAATTCTTGGATATAATGATCTCTTCCAACAACATTGTATATAACATGCCCCTTTCACGTCATGTTTGCTTTTGCAGGACTAAAAGATGGTTATTTTTCTAAAAGTATTTAAGATTGTTCAATATTTAAGATTGTTCAATTTCTACAAAAGCTTGCCTGTTACTCTCTTAAAATACAAATCTTCGTCTTTTAAAGTGTCTATCCAGTTTTGTCTTTGTCTTTTTTTTTTTTTTTTTTTAATAGCAGTTGGTAACTCATCTAACTCTTGCCAGGTCATTTTTCAGTTACTTTGTGACCTTATAACTTCTGTTTCTTCTGATGTAGTAAATTTAAAGTGACAGAGTTAGTATTCTGTTTTCTTAAAAAATTTTTTTTTATATAATATCTTTTACATTGAGCGTATGTCTAGTGAGATGTTTGGAATAATGTTTAATATTTAATCATTGTCTCAGAGTGATAGGGATTTTCTTCTTTTTTGTACTTTTCTGTATTACTTTTTTTGTTGTTTTAGAAACGGGGTCTCATTCTGTTGCCCAGGGTGGAGCACAGTGGTGTGATCATAGCTCACCGTGTCCTCAAACTCCTAGGCTCCAGGGATAGTCCTGCCTCAGCCTACTGAGTAGCACCGCTACACCTAGCTAAAACCACCTTTTTGTTCGTTTGTTTGTTTGTTTGAGACAGAGTCTTGCTTTGTCACCCAGGCTAGAGTGCAGTGGTGCAATCTCGGCTCACGGCAACCTCTGCATCCCTGTGTTCAAGTGATTCTACCCCCTCAGCCTCCCAAGTATGGGATTACAGGCACCTACCATTATGCCTGGCTAATTTTTGTATTTTTGTAGAGATGGGGTTTCACCATGTTGACCAGGATGGTCTTGAACTCCCAACCTCAGGTGATCTGTCCACCTTGGCCTGCCAAAGTGCTGGGATTACAGGCCTGAGCCACTGTGCCTGAGCCTAAAACTGTTTTTTTAAAGTTTTTTTGGAGATTGGGTCTTACTATGTTGCCTAGGCTAGTCTCAGACTCCTGGTGGTAGTCTCCAGCAGTCCTCCCACCTCAGCCTCCAGAGTAGCTGGGATTACAGAAATAAGCCACCACACCCAGCTCTATTAATTTTTAAAAACACGTCATTTTTATAAGCACAATTCTATTCTAAAATAACAGTGAGTTACTTTTAGAGATGTTAAGGAAGGATATATGACTTAAAAAAAAAGCAAGACGAAAGAGTGGGAGGAATTACCTGTTTAATGGGACATTTCAATAGAAAAGCGTTGATTTATAAGGAAGGTTAGGTGACTTAAAAAAACCAAGATAAGGCAGGGCGTGGTGGCTCACGCCCGTAATCTGACCACTTACGGAGGCTGAGGTGGACAAATAACCTGAGGTCAGGAGTTTGAGACCAGCCTGGGCAACGTGGTGAAACTCTGTCTCTACTAAAAATACAAAAATTAGCTGGGCATGGTGGTGCACACCTGTAATCCCAGCTACTCGGGAGGAAGAGGTATGAAATCGCTTGAAATTAGGAGGTGGAGGTTGCAGTGAGCCAAGATCACACCACTGTACTCCAACCTGGGTGACAGGATAAGACTCCCTCTCAAAATAAATAAATAAATAAATAGAGCAAGGTGAAAGAGTAGGAGGAATTGCCTGATTTAATGGAACATTTCAGTAGAAAAGGATGCACTGTACTCCTAACTTCACAGTACATTTCAACTGGAACAGAGAGTCAAAGGTTTAAAAAAAAAACAACAACCATTAAAGTAAAATTTTGGGGCTGGGTGTGGTGGCTCATGCCTGTAATTTTGGCACTTTGGGAGACCAGGGTGTGCAGATTGCTTGAGTTCAGGAGTTCAAGACCAGCCTGGGCAACATAGTAAAACTCTATCTCTACAAAAAATACAAAAATTAGCTGGGTATGGTGGCTCTCGCCTGTGGTCCCAACTACTCAGGAGGCTGAGGTGGGAAGATAGCTTGAGTCCTGGAGGTTGAGGCGTGAGCCAAAATCCTACCACCCAACTCCAGCCTGGGTGACAGGGCAAGACCCTGTCTCAAAAAAATAAATAAAAATAAATAAAAATTTTGATTTTTAGTAGGGAAGGCTTTTCTGACCACCACCAAAAAACACCACAAAAATTAAAAGGTTAAGAATGCTGACTTTATAGAATTTCTTTGTGGGTTTGACTTCAAATTTTAATTGTAGAACTTCTGAATTTTGAAAGAGATAATGTGAAGATAAATGATAAACTAGGATGAAAATTTGTCACTTATATGAAAAAGGAGTAATCTCTTTTTTTTGAGACAGAGTATTGTTCTGTCGCCAGGCGCCAAGCTGGAGTGCAGTAATGCGATCTTGGCTCACTGCAACCTCTGCCTCCCGAGTTCAAGCAATTCTCCTGCCTCAGCTTTCTGAGTAGCTGAGACTACAGGCACGCGCCACCATGCCCAGCTAATTTTTGTATTTTTAGTGGAGAGGGGGTTTTACCATGTTGGCCGGGATGGTCTCCATCTCTTGACCTTGTGATCCACCTGCCTCGCCTTCCCAAAGTGCTGGGATTACAGATGTGAGCCACCGCGCCCGACCAAAAGGAGTAATCTTAATTTCCAGTCCTTTCAACCTAAGAAACCTCTTAGAGATACTAAGAGAAGGCCAAAATTCAATAGGAAACTGACTCAAGAATGTGAGTATTGTAGTTTGAAGAAAAAGAAATACATGTGGGCCAAGAAGCCTATGAAGAAATGCTCAACCACACTTAAAAATCCAAATTACATTGACAGTAAGGATATTTTTAACAAATGTGATTGTCAGAGATTAAATATGAGGAAACAGAAGCTCCTATACAGTTAGTAAGTGAGAATACAGTAGTGCAACTAATTTGAAAGACAATTTAATAGTATATATTCGTATACTTTGATCCAGCATAAGATTTACTCACAAATAATTGAAGATATTTGTACAGGATGCTCATTGCAGCCTTACGTTAGTAAAAACCAACAGGGAATCTAAAAGATTATCAGTAAGAAATTGGATAAACACATTATGATAGAGCCATTTAATGCAAGATAAAGTGGGCAAAATATATTCTGTATATCAACTACATGTTAAATGAGTGAAAGCAGGTTACGTATCAGGAGGCATAGTATGACTCTGTGTAAAAAAAAAAACCATGAGGTTAGGCATGTCTGGAAGAATATAGTCTGCTTTTAATAGTACTCTTAAAAATGATAAGTAGTAATTACACATATTTATATGGTACATGTGATACTTTGATACATGCATACTATATGTAATTATAAAATCAGGATAATTGGGATATCTGTTCTCTCAAGCATTTATCATTTCTTTGTGTTGAGAATGTTCCAGATTTTCTCTTCTAGTTATTTTGAAGTATACAATAAATTGTTAACTATAGTCACCCTACTGTGCTATTGAACACTTATAACTGTGTTTTTGTACCTTTTAACCAACCTGTCTTCATCACCTCCTCCTCTCTACCCTTGTCAGCCTCTGATAAACTACCATTCTGTTCTCCAACTCCATGAGATCATCTTTTTTAGCTTACATATATGAGTGACAACATGTGATATTTGACTTTCTTTGTCTGGCTTATTTCTCATAAGATATCCTTATATCTTATGATATAAGGCTCATCCATGATGCTGCGAATGACAGGACTGCTTTTTTATGGCTGAATAATATTCAATTATGTTTATACGATATATTTTCTTTATCCATTCATCTGTTGATGGACACTTAGGCTAATTCCATATGTTGGCAGTCATGAGTAATGGTGTGATACATATGGGCATATAGAGATCTCTCTGATATACTGGTTTCTTTTCTTTTGGGTATATACCTTGCAGTGAGATTGCTGGATTATATTGTGGTTCTAATTTTGTTTTTTGAGAAATGACCATGCTGTTTTCCATAATAGCTATACTAATTTACATTCCCATCAACAGTGTACCAGAGTGTCCATTTCTCTGCATCTGTAGCCAAAATCTGTTATTCGTGGTCTTTTTTGATAATAGCCATTTTAACTGGGGTAAGAAAATTTCTTTTCTTTTTTCTTTTCTTTCTTTCTTTCTTTTTTTTTTTCCTAGAGTCTTGCTCTATTGCCCAGGCTGGAGTATCTTGGCTGTACCAAGATAGTGAGCCAAGTACCCTATCTTGGCTCACTGCAACCTCCGCCTCTTGGGTTCAAGCGATGCTCCTGGCTCAGCCTCCCAAGTAGCTGGGACTATAGGTGCGTGCCACCATGCCTGGCTAATATATATATATATTTTTAATTTTTAGCAGAGACAGGGTTTTACTATGCTGGCTAGGCTAGTCTCGAAGTCCTGACCTTGTGATCTGCCCGCTTCGGCCTCCCAGAATGCTGGGATTGCAGATGTGAGCCACTGTGCCTGGCTTATTATGGTTTTGATTTCCATTTCCCTGAAGATTAGTGATGTTGGACATTTTTTCATTTACCCATTAACCGTTTGTGTGTCTTCTTTTGAGAAATGTCTAATCAGATCATTTATGCATTTCAAAATCAGATAACTTGCTTTTTTGTTTCTCCTTATTCTGGTTATTAATCCTTGTCTGATAAGTTGCAGATACTTTCTCCCATTCTGTAAGTTGTTCTTCACTCTGTTGGTTATCTCCTTTGCTGTACCAGATCTTTTTAGCTTGATATAATCTCATTTACCTGTTTTTGCTTTTGTTGCCTGAGCTTTTGAAGTCTTAACCTAAAAAATCTTTGCCCTGACAAATGTCCTGTAGCATTTCTCAAATGTTTTCATGTATATAGTATAGTATAGTATAGTATAGTACAGTACAGTACAGTACAGTACAGTATAGTGTAGTGTAGTATGTAGTATGTAATATAGTATAGTTTATAGTATAGTGTCTTTTCAGGTCTTAGATTTAAGTCTTTATTTTGTTTTTTGTTATTTTTTTTTTTTATTGTGAGAGATGGGAGTCTAGATTCATTCTACATACGGATATCCGATTTCTCCCAGCACCATTTATCAAAGAGACTATCCTTTTCCCATTGTATGTTTTTGGCTTCTTTTTCAAAAATGAGTTGGCTTTAAATGTGTGGGCTTATTTCTGCATTCTCTTTTCTGTTCTATTGGTCTGTATGTGTGTTTTTATATTAGTACCATGCTTATTTGGTAACTGTAGCTTTGTAGTAGGTTAGGTAATGTAATGCCTCCAGGTTTATTATTTCTGCTTAGGATTGTTCTGGGTATTTGGGGTGTTTTATGATTGTATATGCATTTTAGGCTTGTTTTTTCTATTTCTATGAACCATGTCATTGGTATTTTATTAGGTATTTTGATTGAATCTATACATTACTTTGGGTAGTATGGACATTTTAACAGTATTAGTTTTTCCAATCTGTGAACATGGGATATCTTTCCAATTTTTTTTTGTGTCCTCTTTAGTTTGTCTTATCAGTGTTCTATAGTTTTCATTGTTGAGATCTTTTGCTACTTTGGTTAAATTTAGTGGGTTTTCTTTTTTTTTGGTAGCTGTTGTAAATGTGATTGTTTTCTTGATTTCTTTGATTGTTTGCACTTGTTATATAGAAATACTACTGATTTTTTTTGTATGTTGATTTTTGTGTACTGCTTTTAAAAAGTTGTGTCTGTTATTTACAGTTCCCCCTTTTCAGCCCTTCAGTGTTTATCTTATGGGGAGGTGAGTTTTCTGACTGAATGATGTTAAGGGATACTTCTTTTCCCTTTCTCTTTGACTTTGTGATTTAATATTTTAAAATATTTCATCTGCTTTAATTTGAGTAGAGTTTTAGGAGATAGTAGAGTTAAAAGTATATATTCAGCTAGATGTGGTGGCTCACGTCTGTAATCCCAGCACTTTGGGAGGCCGAGGCAGGCAGATCACTTGAGGTCAGGAGTTCGAGTCGAGCCTGACAAACATGGTGAAACCCCGTCTCTACTAAAAATACAAAAATTAGCCAGTTGTTGTGGCAGGCACCTGTAATCCCAGCTATTTGGGAGGCTGAGGCAGGAGGCTTGGGAGGCAGAGGTTTCAGTGAGCCAAGATCGTGCAACTGCCCTCTATCCTGGGCGGCAGAGCAAGACCCTGTCTCAAAAAAAAAAAAGTATATGTTGAGTGTACCAAGTTTAATCTGAAGTCCTTTAAACATTAATAAAACATTTGCTGAAATACTGTATAATATTCTTACACAAAGGTACACAAATCATAAGTGAATAGGTTGATTAATTACTACATTATGAATATACCAGGTCAAGAAAAAAAGCATAGAATGATTGCTAACAGGTTCTGGAATTAGATCGTGATGGTCGTTGTACAAGTAAAAAATCACTGAATTGTACACTTTAAAATTTGGTGAATTTTATAGCATGTCCATTGTATCTCAGTTTAAAAAAGAAATATACCAGTACCCCAGAAGTCTTTCTTATACTTTCCTATTTACTACCTATCCCTCTTCCTCAGAGGACCATCCCAATTTCCAACAGCATAGATTAGTTTTGCGTTCTTTTAAATTACATATAAACAGAATTACACAGTATATATACCCTAGTGTATAGCATCTTTTTTCTTATATTTGTGCATTTCATCTATGTAGTTACATGTTTTTCATTCTTACTGTTGTTTGATATTCCATTGCATGATATACCAAAATATATTTCTACATTCTGCTATTGATGGTCATGTGGATTGTTTCCAGTTTTGTTTAATGTTGCACTGAACATACTTTTACATTCAGGTCTGCTGTAACACAACATATACTTTCCTAAAAATTACCACACTATGAAAAATGGCACAGTGAAAACCACAGGGGTTATTTGAAAATGAGGGTAGGGTCCAAACACTTAAAACTTTGTGAGTGACATATTAAAAGAGATTAGAACCTAATAAAAATGATAGCACGGTTCTACATTTTTTTTCGCCCTTAGAGGAGGTCTTGATTTGTTGCTCAGGCTAGACTGTGGTGGTGTGATCATAGCTGACTGCACCCTGGAACTAATGGGCTCAACCTATCCTCTGCCTCAGCCTCCCAAGTAGCTGAGATTATAGGCATGAGCCACTGTGCCCAGTTTATATGTGTTAAATTTTGAAGAAATATGTGACTACCACAATAAATATGGCATTTTACCTTGGAGGAGAAAACTCAGCTTTGGTTATAGGAGTGTGTTGCAGAGAGTTGCAGCTTGTGAGTTACTGTGATTTGCTAGCTGGGGGAGTTATCTGAAATTGGATGGAAAGTTATACCATCAATTGTAGATGAGTGTGGATCATAAAACTCCCATAAACTAAAGTAGCTGGTAGATGTCTGAGGTGTTTGCATTTTGTGTATTCTTAGGTGACTCATTTCTTATGGGTGTAGTTTTTTGCCTTTACCTAGTATTTCTCACAGGCAAGATTGTACATAAGCAAACATGACATTTGTGTTCATATTGTTCCCTAATACATCAATCCCAGTGGAACAAGTGTGTGTTTTCAAAATGAGTTATCACAGAACTGACTGTAATTTTTTAGGAGGCACCTGTATATTCATTTTTGTTGCACATATACCTAAGCATGGAAATGGAATGTAGTATGTTTAGTTTTAGTACATAATACCAACAGTTTTGCAAAATGATTATACCTGTTTTTATAATTTTGACTAGTACATGCAATATTTATTTGCTTCACATCTTTGCCAACATTTGAATAATTTTAACCATTCCAGTAGGTATGTTAGATGTTCTTTATATTGTTTTATTTGCATTTTCCCTATCATTAACAAGATTAGTAAGTACCTTTTCATATGTTTGTGGTTCATTTTGCTTTTCTTGTTAAGTGTCTGTTCAAGTTTCTTGTTTACTTTTTAATCTGTCTTTTGTCTTACTGATTTGCAGGAATTCTTTATCTGCATATGATTTCTTTGTTGAATGTATATATTGTAAAGTATTTCCTCCCATTCTGAGAAACTGTTTTCCTTATGATATCTTTTAAAGATCAAGATTTCTTAAAGTTAAAATAATGCAGTTTATGGCTAGTATGCTTTGTGCCTACTGAAGTGTTTTCCATCTCCAAGGGCTTTAAGCTACTCTATTATTTGTCAGAAACTTGTGTTTTGCTTTTCACATTCACCTCTGTAATCCATGCTGCAATTTGTAAAATTTCACATGAATCGGTGTTTCAGTTCATCTCCATCCTTGTCATTTAATCTAAACCACCCTCATTTTTTGCCTAGTTTATTGGAATAGCCCCTTTAATTGCCCTGTCTTCATTTATTCTGTCCTCTTTCAAAGTTTTCACCACTTTGCCTCCATGTGATGTTATCTTTTTTTTTTTTATTATTTTCTATTTTTAAGATGGAGTCTCTGTTGCTCAGGGTGGAGTTCAGTGGCATGATTTCAGCTCGCTGTAACCTCTGCCTTCCAGGTTCAAGTGATTCTCCTGCCTCAGCCTCCCTAGTAGCTGAAATTACAGGCATGTGCCACCACACCCAGCTAATTTTTTTCCACTGTTACCTTTTAGAACTGTTTTTTTTCTTGGCCACTGTTTTCTCTTGCCTCAGTGTCTCCACATGATGTTCCTTCTGCATAGAAGGTTGTTTATACTTCTTTTGCTAGTTCCTCATTTTTAGCATCTCAGTTTAAATGTCAGTTCATCCATCCATTCATTTATTCAGCAAATACATATTGAACACCTGTTATGTACCATGCACTGAACAAGGTACTTAAACAAAGCAAACATTTCTGTCCACATGGAGCATACATTCTAATGGGGAAGCTGGCAATAAAAAATAAATTAATAGATTATCTGGTATATTATAAAGCCCTGATAAGTGACGCAGGAGAGAAAAAAGCAGATAAAGGGGCCCAGGAATTCCAGATTGTTTGGATACTTGGCAGTTTTAAATAGGTTATTTGCTGTAGGCTTCAATGAGAGGTAACATTTGTGTGAAGAGTTACGCGTTGCTGTGGCTATCTGAGGGAATAGCCAGTGCAGAGGCTCTAAGGAAGGAGTGAGGCTGGAATAGATGAGAAATAGCTAGATGGCCAGTATGGCTTGAGCAGAGTGAGAAAGGGAAAGAGTAGTGGGAGATGAGGTCAGTGGGTAAGGCAGGCACACATAGGTAAAATGATTGCAGGATTTTGTAGCAGAAGGGGAATGTTATTTGACTTAACATTTGGAAGGATCATTCAGGCTGTTGTGTTGAAAATACAGTAGGGAAAAGGGTAGAAATAAGAGACCTATTGTGAGGCTGGTTTAGTAGTCCAGTTAAGGATGAATGTTGACTTATCAACCAAAATGCTGACAATGGAGATGCTAAGTGGCTGAATTGTGGATATTTTGAATGCAGACCGTGAGGATTTGAGGACAGATTGGAAACAGGTTATGAGAAGAAGACTGTGTCAAAAAAAATCACTACAAGAGAGGCAAGGATCACTACAAGGCCACTTTCTAATAGAAGCCTTCCTTTACTTCTCAGATTAAGTCAGAGTCTCTGTTACAGCACTTTGTACCTCTACTTGGTTATATTCATCATTGTTGTAGTTAAATACTCTAGTGTATATTATTTTATGTGTGTTTGGGTCTCCACTAGACTGTAACTTCCCTGAGGCTAGGAACTATCTTCTTTTTGTTTTTGGAGACAAGGTCTCGCTCTAGCACTCAGGCTGGAGTGCAGTGGTGCCATCTGGGCTCACTGCAGCCTCTGCCTTAGGGGCTCAAACAGTCCTCCTGCCTCCGCCTCTCAAGTAGCTGGGACTATAGGCACGTGCCAGCATACTCAGCTAATTTTCGTATTTTTTATAGAGATGGAGCCTCACTATTCTGCCCAGGCCAGTCTTGAACTGAGCTCAAGCAATCCACTTACCTTGACCTCCAAAAGGGCTGGATTATAGGTGTGAGCCACCACACCTGCTAAACTTTCTTGTTCAGTGAAGTATGTATAATACTTGCAGTAGTTGTCCTGTAAACATTTTTTGAATGAAGTGAGAGCTATGGTTCTTTTTTTACTGTAATTCAAGAATGGGCCAAAGGTGATTATGTTTCTTCCAAATTTTTATTATATAGAATTTTGAAGATACAGTAAAATTGAGAGAATAATACAACAAACATCTATATAGATTCAATAGTTGCTAACATTTTGTCATATTTACTTTTCCTGTATGTGTGTATTTTTTGGAACTATTTGAAAATCAGTTGCAGACATCATGGACTTAAACTATTAAAACTTCAGTACATAGCTCCTAAGAGTAAGAATAGTTAGGTATTCTTCTGTGTAATGTTAGTACTATCATCACATTTAAGAAAATTAGCAGTAATTGTTCAATTTTCTCTCCAATCTATATTCAAAATTGTCCCCAATCTATTTTGTGAGACTTAAAAAAAAAATCAGATAAATCAGTACACATACTGATAATTTATACGTTTGATTGTTAGGTGTCTGTATTTAACTGGGTTTTCCTAAAAGCAGAACCTGAGATAGATTGCTTATGTGCTATTAGTTTATTTAGAGAGTTTATTCCTAGAAAGCAAAAGTGAGGGAAAAGGTGAAGAAACTTATAGGAAGAGGAAAACCTAATACAAAGATGCTTCTTGCCACGAAGTGTGACTGATTTTTGTATCCTCGGTATTGCATTCCTGAGAAGCCATGTATACTTCATGTTAGGACTCTGCAAGGAAAGAGAAAGAATTTATCTACTGGCTTCTAGTGGGTAGCAATTCCCCCATACTTTAGGGTTGTGGATTTGTCAATGTTAGTGATAGTAGTGTCCAGTGTGTGGTTAAGAGGAAAGCCCCAAGTGAGGGGGGTGAGAGGAGGAGATGTGGACTAGGGGCCAAAGGCACGAAGTCTGAAGATCTGGGGATGAATTTTGCAATGGGTTGGGAATAAGCATTTGAAATCTGATACAGTGTCTCTGGTCTTTTGTAATCTAGTAGAATAGTCTTCATTATCTTCTTTCCCTCAACTTTAAATGACATTACCTTTTTGAAGAGACCATGCCAGTTGTCTTATAGACTATCATACATTCTTTATTTGTCTAATTTGTTTCCTCATGTTATTTAACTCATTCTGGTAAGAGGAAGTTAGATATAAAGGTTGATTAGACTCATTTTTGGTAAGCAGACGTCATAGTGATACACAGTATTGTATTTCATATTGCATCATCAGGAAGCACACAGTATCAGGTTGTTGCACTTGTGGTGCTAAGTTGGATTGCTTAAAGGTAAGGACCTGCAGATCTTCCACTGTAAAGGTATGTTCTTGTTGATATTATGAAGTATGTATGGGGTTGAACTTTGGCACCTTGTATTGTCTATTTCCACCCATTGGTGATCATTGCCAATCACTACATTTGAGGTTTCAAAATACTATTTTTCTTTCTAATTTTATCATTCCATTCCTTTTCCTCAACTAGGATGAACTTCTGTTCCTTCTAAAAAGACAGGCTAAAGTTTACATTATTTTCTTTCAATGACCAGTTGAGTTGTTTGTATGATAATCCTCTCCAGAGGTTACTAAGTTCCCCACTTTTTCTTGATTTCTCTCTTTACAAAGTTATCACTGTGGTCTGAGAGATTTTTATTTATTAAATGTTTACAATACATAGGTTTGGGTGCTCATATTCATATTCTACTAGATGAATCACTTGCTAATCTTCTCTGTATTATTCCGATTTTAATATATGTGTTGCCGAAGCGAGCACTACTAGATGAATCACTTGAAGGGATATCTGTGTTTTCTTTTCATATGCCCCACTAGTCTTTGAGTATATGTCTTTAGTTTCCAACAATTTTCCCAAGTTTATTTTTGAGTTTTCAGTGCTTCTGAACTAGAATACATGCATAACGATGTTTTCTGTTTTTCTGTTCATAATGGTTGTTTTTTCTTTGAGGTGTTATTTTTGAGAGGTAAGAAAGCGGACAGGAAGGTGACACATTCTTCCAACTTTAGTCTTTTGCCCCAGAACTGGTAAAATAAATTTGAGAAATATTGTGTGAGAAAGTAAGCCTTCTTTTCTTAAATTCTCATGTGTTCCACAAGAATGGATTAAAATAATAACTAATATTTTTCAAATGGCATAGTTTTAAAAGGCACCTCATATACATTGTAATAATTTGGATATCACAGGAGCATGAATTCATTCTTGCTATAGCCTCCTAACATACACAAGGTAAACCAGATTTTGGTTCTTAATACATGAAGCTTATACTGTGTTTACTTTAGAATTTAGCAAACTGTCATTCAGGGATGTTGGTACTGCTCAACCTTGTGGTATTACCATATAGAAAAACTGAGATTAGAATTCAGAACTTCAGGCTTCAAGACTGATGTTTCTGTTTTTGTTTAATAACTTTCTTGGCAATTGGACTTGTTACAAAGACAAAGGAAAATATTGCAATAAAGTTAAAATGAGAGAAAGAACTAATTTTCATAGAGATAGAAATACAACAGGCAAGTTTATTTTTTTAAGAAAAAAAGCTGTAGAAATATAGTAACATGCGGCACGATAATGTTTTGGCCAATCACAGACCACGTTAAGTAGGATCCCTTAAGATTATACTCAAGCTGAGAAATTTATATCTCCTGGTGACATCATTGTGGTCATAACATTGTAGCACAGTGTATGTCAAGTGTTTGCGGTGATGCTGGTGTAAACAAACCTGTTCTGCCAGTCATATAAAAGCATAGCACGTATAATTAGATATAGTACATAATACTTGATAAATATAAACAACTGTGTTACAAGTTTATGTATGTACTTTACTTTTAATCATTATTTTATAGAATGTACTTGTACATTTTAGAAAAAAGTTAACTGCAAAATGGCCTCAGGCATGTCCTTCAAGACGTATTCTGGAAGAAGACATTGTTTTCGTAGATGACTGCACCGTGCATGTTACTACCCCTGAAGACCTTCCAGTGGTACCGCCCATTCATACTGATGATTCTGACCCTGGGTAGGCTCACGCTAATGGATGTGTGCGTGTCTTCATTTTTAGCAGAAAGATTTAAACAGAAAAAATAAAAATTAAAAAATGGAAAAAAGCTTATAGAATCAGAATATAAAGAAAATACTTATACAGCTTTACAGTATATTTGTGTTTTGAGTTAAGTGTTAAGGTGAAAGAGTCAAAAAGTTAAAAAAATTAAATTTATAAAGTAAAAAGGTTATAGTAAACCAAGGTTAATTTATTACTGAAGAAAGAAAACAACATGTTTCTAAAAATTTTGTATAGATCAGCCTGGGCAGCATCGGGAGACCACATCTCTAAAAAAAAAACAAAAAAAATTAAGTGTGGTGGCTCATGCCTGTAGTCCCAGCTAATTGAGAGGATGAGGTGGGAGAATCGCATGAGCCCAGGAGATCAAGGCTGCAGTGAGCTGTGATCAGTCCACTGCATTTCAACCTGGGTGATGGAACGAGACCCTGTCTCCAAAAAAAAAAATATTAGAAGTGGAACAACTGCCGTATTTTGCCAAGCTGTTAATCTAGGAGAAAACTCAGCATTACACAGTTACTGAGAAAATAAGTCTGTGTGAAAGCTTAATTATGTCACATCAGTTAGATTTATCTGTTCCAAGAAGGCACCCCCAATTAGTTTTGAATTACAAGTTTTGATTATGTGACATTTTCAGTAACTCATCATTTGAATAATTTTGATTGCTCTATATCTGTACCTATTACTATTTTTAGTATTAGAACAGTGATATCTCATGTGGTCCTAAACCTCCTCCCCCCTCCTGTTTTTTGGATTTCCAAAGTGATGCATGTTTATTGCAAAATTTCTGAACTTCATATGTTTTTAATTATGTGAAGGCATATTAGAATAAATACCAACAGCTTCTGTTATGCTTTTAATCTTTTTTTCTTTTAGAATCTCATTCTCCTTTTTCATCATGGAATACCTATAACCTCTTTCCTATCTTGGGCCTCTGTTCCCCTCTTTATTTTATCCTGTAAATATGTTCAAAGATTCCATTAGAAAAACAGACAAACAGAAAAAAGCACTTCTCAGTAGGACCCTAAGTAATAATAATAAACATATAGGATTAGCTTAATGAATGCATGCCAAATGATTAAAAGATGTTATCTCAGGAAAATAATATTAAAAAAAAAAGACTTTCAACATTATGCTTCTCGCTTTATAAGTGTATTTAAGGTGTGCCTGAATTATTTATGTAGTTAGATAATTTTTTATAAGGTAAATAAAGGAAAAAAGAGAACAGTTAATGTGGAGAAGGAGGGTCAGAAGCTAGGTTACAGAATATTGAGAATGGGAAGAAAAGAAAGAAAAAAAGGCAAACTAGTTTTTCAAGAAGCTTAGCTAAGAAGAGAAGGAATGTTATTAGGGTCCTACTAAGAAGTGCTTTTTCTCCTGTCTGTCTCCTAATGGCATCTTTGAACATACTGTATTTACAAGATCAGGGAACAGAGGCCCAAAATAGAAAAAGAGATTATAGATACTGTGTGAAGGGAGAATGAGACTCCAAAAGAGAAAAGGATCAAGAGTATAATAGAAGCCATTTGTATTATCTGATTTTTTTGGTGACATTTGCTACTGTGTACTCTGCGCTTTTGAAAATTTTTTATCTTCTTGGCAATTATTTGCCCTGTTGGTTTTCCTTCATTTTGTGTGTGTTTTTTTTTTTTAAATTGTAATCATGCAGAAACTGTAGTGAATATTATAACCATGTATTTACTACTACCTTAAAAAGATAAAATAGTGTAAGTATAATTGAAGTCTTTTGTGTTTTCCACTTTAATCTTGTTCTCCTGCCTTGTTCCCCAGACTTAACCTCTGTCTTGAATTTGGTGCTTGTCACTCTCATGTACTGTTCATCATTACGGTTTTCTTTACCTTTTTTGTGCTTGGGATTCACTGAGTTTCTCGGAACTGTTGGTTTATAGTTTTTACCTATTTTAGACATTTTTCACCAATTATTATTTCAGATATTTTTTTTCTCTTCCCTCCCCTTTGCTTCAGGGATTCCAGTTACATGTATGTTGGTTTGACTTTGTCTGCAGTTCACTGATACGATTAATCTTTTTTCAGTCTTTTTCCTTGGTGTGTTAAATTTTAGACAATTTCTGTTGCTGTGTCTTCAAGTTCGTTAGTCTTCTGAAGTAGTCTACTGTTAATCTTAGTTTTTTATTTCAGACAGTTTATCTTTAGAAGACTGATTTAGTTCCTCTTTTCTTTTCCTCTCTCTCTCCGTCTTTTTGGAGACGGGGTCTCGCTGCATTGCCCAGGCTGCCGTGCAGTGATGCAGTCATGGCCCACTGCGTCCTCAACCTCCTGGGTTCAAGCAGTGCTGTTGCCTCAGCCTCCCATGTACCTGGGACTACACTCGTATACCACCAGACTGGGCAATTTTTTAAAAAAATTTTTGGCAGAGATGGGGTCTTGCTGTATTGCCCAGGTTGGTCTCAGTAGTTACATTTTTATTTTTGTCTAATTAACACACTCATGCTTTTCTCTGTCTTCATAAACATAAGGGACAGAGTTAAAGTAACTTTTAAATTGTCTGCTGATTCTGTTGTGTCATTTCTGGGCTTTTACTGATTGATTTTTTTTTTCTCTTTGGGTTGTGTTTTCTTGCTTCTTTAGATGCCTGGCAATTTTGATGAATTCGAAAGACATCGTGAATTTTACCAATTGAGGGCCTAGATATTTCTGTATTCTTTTAAATATTCTTGAGCTTTGTTTTGGGATATAGTTAAATTACTTGGAAAGAGTTTGATCCTGTTCAAACTGCTTTTAAGCTTTTTTAGTGGGACTTAGCAACCTTTAGTTGTAGAAGGCTTTACCCAGTACCCCGTGTATTAAGCGTTTTCCCATTATTCTTGGCTTTGTGCAAGCTCTGGGTTTTGTTTCATTTGCTTCTTTCTAAGATTCTTTTCTCACCTTCAAATTTTCTTATATGCATTTACTGATCAAAACTAATCTGAAGACTTGAGGGGAACTCTGCAAATCTCTGACGTTCTCTGTGCAGCTCTCCTTTCTGATACTCTACCTGAGAATTTTAGCTCTATGCATTCCAGTACTTTCTCCTCAACTCAGACTGCTGGGCTTTGTTCCCCCTTCTTCTGCTACACCCTGGAAACTTTCTGGCTATTTACAGGACACACTTCATTTGTTTCTCTTCTCACAGGGCTCACTGTTTTGCACTTTGTCCGATATTTGAAAATCATTGTTTTATATTGTTCATTTTTTTAGTTGCTTAAGGTGGGAAAGTCTTTCTTCTTTTATTTTGTTATAGTTGGAAGCAACTGCTTGTTTATAGAAAGCCATTGGTATTCTAAAATACTGTTAATTATCTTATGTGCCTATTAGGTGAAGTGTTGCCATCCCAAAAGGCTTATATTTCAGTCCTTCTAAAGGTGCTCATATTACAGGGTGATTTCTAAATTACTTTTAACTGCAAATGACCATCTGAGGGCAACACATAGGCTTGAAATGTTCCCTACTCAGTGCCACTTGGATATTTATAGATACTTAGAGAAGATGCAGTTAGTGAAGATGCAGTTAGTGTAGAATTTAACACAAATCGAATAATCATTCCTGAGTATGGCCTTAAAACCTGTATTAGATACTATGCAAGCTTTTTTGAAGGCTTACTAGGTATATTAAAAAATAATATAGTAAGGGGTTACATCATGAAGGTTATAAATATATGCCTACGGTACAGGGGAAAATTGGCTCCCTGTTCTGTGAATGAGCACTACAGGTTGAGTATTCCTTATGCAAAGTACTTGGGACCAGAAGTGTTTTGGATTTTGGATTTGTTAATATTTTGATATTTGCATCATACTTGTTGGTTGTATATCCCCAATCTGAAAATTCAAAATCTGGAATGCGGCTGGGCATGGTGGCTCACACCTGTAATCCCACCGCTTTGGGAGGCGAAGGCAGGTGGATCAACTGAGGTCAGGAGTTCAAAACCAGCTTGGCCAACATGGCAAAGCCCCATCTCTACTAAAAATACAAAACTTAGCTGGGCATGGTGGTGATCGCCTGTAATCCCAGCTACGTGGGGAGGCTAAGGCAGGAGAAGCTAGAACCTGAGAGGCAGAGGTTGTAGTGAGCTGAGATTGCGCCATTGGACTCGTGGGTGGCAAGAGTGAAACTCCATCTCAAAACAAACAAACAAAAAAACCGATAACAAAATCTGGAATGCTCCAATGAGTATTTTCTTTGAGCATTATGTTGGCACTTAAAAGGTTTTGGATTTTGGAGCATTTAGATTGTGGATTTTTGGATTATGGATACTCAATCTGGAGTATTAATTTGGGATAAATGGTCAAGTGACATTATAGTTCAGAAAGGGCAGTATCTTAAACAACTTAGGTTCTATAAAACAGATGTTTGAGGCCAAATAGATTAGATAATTAACAGATGGTTGTAATTATCATGACCCTAAACATCGGAGATGAATGTGAGGAGTTTGACTAAAATTGTTTTCTGAAATGTGACTGGAATAATATATTAGACGTACCATTTTAATAATGTGTTGTTAAATAATTATATGTTAACTGATACATTTAGCTATTTGACTATTTAATCTTCTTATAGGTTTATAATTGAGTTGGCAAAACTTTTATTTTTACTGGGAAAATGGAGTATCTAATTTTCAGGGTTGTTTCAAGCTGTTTTCAATTTTGTAATCACCTATAGTTTAAATATTAAAAGGCCATTCATTAATTCCACATTCTGGCCACCATGCTATCCCCCATAGTTATGGGGGTAAAATGGTAGGGACATGAGACATTCTTCCCCCACCAACCCCCAGTCTCACTCTGTCATCCAACCTGGAGTGCGGTGGCAGGATCTCGGCTCACTGCGACGTACACCTCCTGGGTTCAAGCGATTCTCCCACCTCAGCCTCCTGAGTAGCTGGGATTACAGGTATGCCTACCACCATGCCTGGCTAATTTTTGTATTTTTAGTAGAGACAGTGTTTTACCATGTTGGCCAGGCTAGACTTAAAAAATGCTAACCTCAAGTGATCTGCCCACCTCAGTCTCCCAAAGTGCTGAGATTATGGGTGTGAGCCACCGCGCCTGGCCTCATGAAAGATTCTTGAGTCTTATCCTGTTGGACCTTAGAATCCATTGGATTTAGAAACTGAAACATAGGTTTGGTATAAGTTCAAGGACTCTTAGAAGCCATTGAGGTTTTTATTTTACAAAAGGGGAAGTTGAGACCCTCTCCCCATCTCCTAAAGAAAGTGCCTACTTAAGTTACACCGGCTGACTGATATTTCTGACTTGCTGTAGTGATTTTGAGCCTCTTCTATTATGAAGTCTGCCAAACTTAGGGATGCCTGCCCTCTCTGGGCTAGACTATTCTAGACGTCATAAAAATTTCACAAGAGAAGTTCCAGAATACTAAGAGAGCAACCCGGGTAAAGGGTTTTACATAACTCCTTATTTTCCTTCACAAAATGCAATGCCTATTTAGTACTTACATATTACCCATACTGTTTTCGGTATTTTACTTAATAATGATAAACTTTATTTAAGGAGACGTGAACCTTGAGTCTCATATGAGCTTTACTCTTTTATGTTGGGAGCAAATGATTATTGTGTGGATGGGATGGGGAAAAGAGAGTACTCAACAGAGCATGTAATTTCCAGTCTGCATGCTGCATGAGATAAGGGAAGTGTTGGCCCATGATGAAATTTACATAGCTACATATGTGTGTATTTAGGTCTGAGAGGAGAAAACAAACTATATTTTTTCTCTCTACTCTTAACAGCACATTTCTGTGACTAGATGTATGAGGAGTTTTTTGTTTGGTGAAGGTTTTCCAGTGGACACCCACTGGGTGTCCTATAATTTAATTCTGATACTATCTACTTAGAGATAGTAGTAGTCTCTAAGTAAATACAATTCTGGCAGTATCTGCTTAGAGATAGTAGTACTCTCTAAGTAGATAGTGTCAGATCCCACAGGTTGGGGGCTCAGCCCCGCAAGACTGTCCTCACTTTACATATAGTAGATTGTGACCTATACTTCTGACTGACTAGTTATAAATTGGGGTTCACACGACCCACTCCTTGGGTTTGATTAATTTGCTTGGATGGCTTTGAACTCAGGGAAATGCATATACCAGTTTATTATAAAAGATGTTATAAAGGATACAGATGAACAGCCAGATAAAGAGACACATAGGGCAAGATCTGGAAGGGTCCCAAGTGCAAGAACTTCTGTCCTGGTAGAGTTGGAGTCCTCAGCCTTCCCACCATGCTTTTGCCAACCCAAAAGCACATTGCATCTTGTTAAGAGTTTTTATAGAGCTTGATCTCCGGCCCTCCCACCCCTGCCCCTTTCCTGGAGGTTGGTGGGTGGAGCTGAAAGTTCCAACCCTATAATCCTCTAATTTCATGGTCTTTCTGGTGAAGAGCCTCATCCTTAGGTTATCTGGGGGTCTCACTCTAAGTTACCTCATTAGCATTAGTTGTGATCCAAAGGGCTTGTCATGAACAAAAAAGGACCCTCCCATTAGGAATTTCCAAGAGTTTTAGGCACTCTGTGACAGAAACAAAGAGAAATATATTTCATATTATACCACAATACATATATAGCTGTAACTGGCGTTTATTGAGCACTCTTGGACTATTTATTGCCACTGTTGACTTAACAAGTTCAGCATTATTCTAAGTGCCCTGTGTGTATTGTTTAATCCTCACATAACAGCCCCATTAGGTAAAGTAAGGTAAAGTCCCATTGAAGTTGTCTCAAGTATATCCTGTTAGGCTTTAAATAAAAGACTGTAATCTGATACATGTCAATGATAGTAATAACAACATTGATAATGCTTACTATTTGATAGGTTCTACCAAGTGATATATATGTATTAAGTCCTTTTCATAACCCTTACAGTGAAATTTGGTTTAGTCTGAAAGTTGTTGGTGCAGCTCATGTGTATTTGAAATGTTAGGAGGAGGAATAGGGTATAAGAAGCAAGTAGGAACAGTTCCATTGTTTGAACTTGAAGTCATTCCTAATGTCCGTAAACTGAGAAAACTTTGTGGACAAAAATTAGAGATAATACTCTTCCTTACTATGCATTGAAAACTTTTTTAGAAATTTTTTTGGATTTTAAAGTTTTTTACAAATAGGGTCTCACTTTGTTGCTTAGGCTGGAGTGCAGTGGTGCAGTTACAGCTCACTGCATCCTCAAACTCCTGAGCTCAAGCCGTTGTCCAGTTTAAGCCTCCCAAGTAGTCAGGACTATAGGTGCAGGCCACTACATGTGGCTAATCTTACTATGGCATTTGTATAGAGGAATGTGGCTGGAAGCTTATGATACTGAAAGCCAGCTATATCCCTCTGCCATGTCCCCTGTCTGTTAGCCTATCTCTAGTCCTAATGATCTGGGAGACAGGACATTAATTCACAAAGTTAGTTGGCTTCTGGGTTAAAAACGAAGACTTCTTGAGGAGTTTGAAAGGTTACAAAGTTATACTGTCTCTTTGTGGTGGTTTCTTTTGGTGGGGGGGAATCAGTGAAATGGATTTAGGAAGGCAATAAAGTTAAAATTTGCCTTCATTAGTAAAATGTTATTTATTCATTTTTTTAGCAAAGAAAGAAAGGCAAGTTTTAGAGATACTATTTTAAATTATTATATTTTGTTTTTCCTGCTCCCCTTCTCAAAAAACCACATGGAATATTCCATTCATTACTGCTCGAGAAAGTCATTACTTTGCAGGCTGCAGTTGCTGAAATGGTTTAGTGGAGGAAATGTTTGCTGGCATATTTTTAGTGATTTTTTTTTCTTGGTAGTTGTCACTTGAGTATCCAAACTGTAGCAAACAAAGAGAAGCTGATTTAAATTTATATCGGGGGAAAACTCTTTGTGGAGCATTTCATCAGATGACTTCCTGTCAATCTCATATCTTGAAAAGAGGGATTAATGAAACAGCATCTGAAGAAGGAGTGGACTCTTGTGGAATAAGCCCTGACATCTTCCACAGTGTTTTGTGGGGTAATTTCAAGTTCTTCAGATACAGATTACATAAAGAAGATTGTAGGGCACGTGACAGACTCTGGTTTCTTGTATTTCAGATAGTAGAAAAATTGCTACCTCTAAGAATGGATCCTGGAGCCATCTAGCTACAGTTATAACTTTTTCATTTATGGTTTTATCTCACAACTTTATTTTTATTTACATTTTTTGTTCAACTAGGCAACTTAAAATAGTTTGGTTTATGTATAAAATATTGTAATAGTAAAGTAATGGATTGCCTGTGCATTGTAACCACAAAGGTAAGAGATAATGTGCTTTTCTGTATCTCATTGTTAGTGACAAATGTGAGAGACCCTTTGTTAACTGTAGTTTAAAAATAAGGTGTAACCATTGTTATATATTTGAAAATATATATTTGAATACATGTGATGCTTAGTTTATATCCTTTGGAAAAGGCAGTATTTTGAAATGTGTTTTAGATAGCTAAAAATGTGTTGCACAGAAATATTTTTCCCTGAGATATTCAGGAAGCCTTTCTCCCAACAGCAAAGGTCTGTAAAGCCTTGATTATATTTAAATCTTCTAAATATATTCTCAGAGTTATTCTCCTCCCCTTTATTTCATGTCCCAACATGCCATGCTAGTTGAACGTATAACTCATTTTGAGAACGTTTTCAGGACTCTTCCATCTCCTGTAATTATAGTTTTTTTTTGTTTTTTTAGGAAGAGGGAAATAGTCAAGTGCTGATTGTGTTGCTGTTAGAAAGATGTTGATTTGAATTTAAAATTATTAAACTTGTACAAGTACTCCTTAAAAATACTTGTTTTGAAGTCTGTTTTGCTCATTGTCTTCAAAGTACAGCATGCTTCACTTAATCTCTAAGTTTGACTTCTTTTATTTTTGAGCACCAGTTTGCAGACATTGTGTGATGGTGTTATTATAGATTCAGTGTGCTTACATTTAAAATGTATCCATTGGTTTTTAAAATATGGAATAATTTACCTTTTTTTATTTCTGTGCACTTACGATGTCTCATAGTGATTGCTAGTTTAAAATCTCAAGCTTGAGATTTTAAAATTATGTTCAGTAATACAAGAGTAGGTAAATTTGTAAATTCTGAAAGTAGGCTATTTTTCCTTTATAATCAATTATTTTTCATAAGAGAAAAAAAGCAGGAAAATTGATGGAAATTAGTTTTCTTGTTGTTCATAGAGTTCTAGTTCAAACAGTACTTCATGATTGGATACAGACATGCCCATTATCTGTTTCAATCCCCTGTTTATAAAGAGATGTCTTCCGTGTACCTCTAGGTAAACTGTCTTGTTGAAATATTCTTAATGAATGTTTAAAGGGCACATAAGCCTGGAAAACAGGGTTGTTGTTGCTTTTTCCCCCATAAATTTTTTCATGTTTGTCAGTGGTTGGTTCTCATTTACCTTTTATCATTTCATTCATTTTGGTTTTATTTCCAATATTATAGCAAAGTTATTTGAAATGATCCATCTCTTCTCTCTGCT
Source organism: Cheracebus regulus (assembly GCA_963574635.1). Taxonomy (NCBI): domain Eukaryota; kingdom Metazoa; phylum Chordata; class Mammalia; order Primates; family Pitheciidae; genus Cheracebus; species Cheracebus regulus. Next base: position 158,499 of record CAUYQU010063073.1, read on the forward strand.
TGATCTTCCTTGATAGAGTGAGAATTTTTTTTTGCATTGACACTTTTTTTTAGCAAAAGAGGGTCTATTTTGCTTAAAAAAAATTAGATGTAATCAGTATCCTAAAGTATTTATAAATTTTTATTATGTAACTGTTAAAGCAAAAATAGAAAATGATGTAGGTTGGAAATTAGAAGCCTAAAACATTGTAGTTGCTTTTGAAAAACTAAATTAAAACAATTTGTTCTATTATTAAAATATACCCTTTGAACATATTTAACCAATAGCTCTAGCAGGAAGAGCAAAATTCTTGATTTTCTTTTCAACTAAAGGCTGCAGTGTGAACCCCATCCGTTGTTCTTTTCTGCCTTCTCTGGTCTTTACAGAGCTTTGTGGTTTTATGTGTTTTAAAAGTCTGACAGTGTAGTTGATGTAATTTTATCATGTTAATACTAAGACACCTTTCCAAGTGAATTTTTTCATCATCCGCCTCCCCTCTCTCCCACTTGTGTAGGCATGGTGAACTAGGTAGGCACGTTGCATCATTGCTACCATGGATACCCTTAAGTACAGGCATGTGGGTTGAGCTAAAGCAATGATGGTTACTTTTTGGTTGTTCCCCCCACCCATAACTATATGTTCTTCACAATGAAGACTCTTAATTTAAAACATTTGTAAATGACAAGGTTGTGAGATGTGATGACTGAATCATCACTGCTATTGAACTGCCAAATTTTAGTCTCCATTTACAGTAGTATTAATGCCATTTACTAATTTAAGACTGTCATAAGTAGCTCTGCATTCCTTTTCTGATTAATATATTTTAAAAACAAATGTAATTTTTGTTTTGTTTTGTCCTTTAGTGAAAATGAAAGTGTACTTCCTCTTTGAATTAAAAAAAATAATCTTCTGGATTTAGATATTTTGTGGGGGGAAAAGATGCTAGTGAGCATTTCTGCCATGGCAGTATTTCTGATTATTGTTCATATACTTACATACATTTTTATGTACTTTAATCAGCTTGGATACAGTATTTTGTGCTTTTCCACATATTGTCTTTCTAAAAGATTTAATTTTGTGCTTGTATTGTGTTCTTAGCTAGCTCCTTTGTAAATATGTCAGTTCAGGTGGCGTTAATATTGTTAGAGGCCAGGCAGAGAAGTGTCATTTTTGTCAGGCTCGTAATCACTGTAGGAAAATTAACTGAGAGCATAAAAAGCCCAACAAGAGTGATTTAGGATTATTGTTATATATAGTATATATTCTTATGTTAGCAATAAAGCATTCTGCTTAAACTGCAGCTGAGGGCATTCATGTTCTTTATTATAGAGGTTTCCCAGCTGTCAAGTAACTTCTGAGAGTTGTGTAACTTTAGTACCAGAATTTCTTATAGTAAGATCCTGTCTTTCTCCATCTTTTATGATATTGCTTGCTGATCAACTAAGCAGAAAACGGATGTTCTCTATCTCTCTTCATTTTAGTGTTATTTAGCAGTTTAGGTAGCAGGAGAAAAACCTGAAAATAAAAATTTTTTTCCTGTATGTTTTTAATTAAGATCCGGGCACAGTGGCTCACGCCTGTAATCTCACCACTTTGGGAGGCCGAGGTGGATGGATCATGAGGTCAGGAGATCGAGACTATCCTGGTCAACATGGTGAAACTCCATCTCTACTAAAATAGAAAAAGTTAGCCAGGCTTGGTGGCGTGCATGTGTAATCCCAGCTACTCGGGAGGCTGAGGTAGGGGAATCGTTTGAACCTGGGAGGCAGATGTTGCAGTGAGCCGAGATCATGCCACTGCGCTCCAGCCCGGTGACAGAGCAAGGCTCCGTCTCAAAAAAAAAAAAAAAAAAAAAAAGAGAAAATAAACATTCATATTTCAGGAGATTCTCTTACACTCAGTGCCAGTTGTTAAATATTTTTGTTATTGAACTTATTTTCCAAAACCATGGAGTCCGTGTTAAGTGCCATTAGGGCAATGTTTGAAGTATGTACAGTCTTAGGCATGTCTCCCAATTAAGGAATTGACAATACATATATTTTAGAAGCTGCAGACCAGGTTTTCATTATTTTTGTTGACAGAACTTTTTTCAGGTCTTGTGAGGTGTTTCCTTCTACTTTGAGTTTGAGATCTTCCCCACCCCAGACAGGATCTCACTCTGTCGCTCAGGCTGGAGTTCAGTGGCCTGATCTTGGCTCACTGCAGCCTCTGCCTCCTGGGCTCAAGTAATCCTCCCATTTCAGCCTCCCAGATGCTTTGAGATCTTTATGCATAATAGGTTCCTCTATTTGCAGTGCAAGCCCTTTATCCCAAATCTTACCCTTCAGATTCCAGTTTATAGATTACTTCCTCAGGGAAGCCCTGTTTGATTCCCCATTAAGTTAGGTTCCTCTACTTCTATAAGTGTACTTTATTTTTCTTTTATGTCACACAGTATGTCATTTATTTGTGTAATTCTTCATTAATGTATGTTTTTCTAATTGGCCTGTGTTAGAAAAAAGTAAAATTTTTGTTCTCCATAATATTCCTGGTGACTTGACCAAGTGTTTGATATGTAGTAGATGCTTAGTAAGTTTACTAATTGTGAAAAGAATGAAGCTTTGGAACAGATGGTAGAAATTTATGGATTCAAAAAGTATTTTAGTTTTTAATGCATTTAAATTCCCATTTTGAATATAGTTATAGATTGACATCCTGGAATATTATCACTAAAATTTATTATTCTGTATTTATAATGCATTCAAAAGGATCCAGAAAGTGGCTTATCTTCTTATTGTTTTCCATGAATTTCTTAGTTTATGGTGGAAAGGAAGTACGTCGTCATGTCTTGCCACGTAAATATTTGACTGATGTTTGACTGATTTGTTGATTTTGTTGTATATTTGTTTCTGGCTTATACTTAGTATGGGAGACACCCAATCCTTTTTCATTTTATCAGGCATGCTTCCATCTGTAGACTCAACTTTAGCACTGTCCAGTAGAGCTTCATACAGTGATGGCAGTGTTCGGTTATCTTTGCTGTCCTGTCCAATGGCACTTGAAATGGAGTGGCTAGTTTGACAGAGAAACTGAATTTTTAACTTTAATTAATTTAAATAGACTTGTTATTAAGTTATTAAGTCTGTAACAGCCATTTCTACACACTAGCCAACCCTTCATTTATTTTTTAATCAGTCTTGTGAGTGGACAGTAAATTCACATAGTTTAAAAATCAAAAATATCATATAAAACTTTATATAGATATGCCTCACTTCTATACCTTCCTCCCAACTCCTATAGGAAACTACTTTTTTGTTAGTTTCTATTTATCTTTCTAGTATTAACACAAATACAAGTAAATAAGAATATTTTTATTTCTGTCTTTCCTTACACAATAAGTAATATGTTTTATGTGGTATTTTGCCTCTTGCTGGTTTTACTTACAGTATCCTGAAGGTCTCTCCATTTTAATACATAGAGCTTTTTCTCATTCATTTTTACAGAAATATATTTGATCATGTGGATGTACCATAGTTTATTAACCATTTTAAATAAATTACCTGGCCAGGTGTGTTGACTCAAGCTTGTAATCCTAGCACTGAGGGAGACTGAGGTGGGCAGATCATCTGAGGTCAGGAGTTCGAGACCAGCTTGGCCAACATGGTGAAACCTCATCTCTACTAAAACTACAAAAATTAGCTGGGTGTGGTGGCACATGCCTGTAATCCCAGCTACTCAGGAGGCTGAGGCACAAGAATTGCTTGAACCCCAGAGGCAGAAGTTGCAGCAAGCTGAGATGGTTCTACACTCCAGCCTGGATGACATAGTGAGACACCATCTCTAAATAAATAAATAAATGACTGACCTGTAACAACCTATTCTATTGGAAAAAGATGAAAGTTGGATCCATACCTAATACTGTGTATCAGAAAAAAATTTAAAATATTCAAAAGATATATGCCAGGTTTGAATGATGGTGTTCCCTCCAAAATTCATGTTGAAACTTAATCCACAATGTTGAGATGTGTGGCCTTTGGGAAATGATTAAGTCATGAGTGGGATTAATACCCTAATGAAAAGGGCTTGAGGCAGAAGGGAGTGCTTTCTTTTTCCCTTTGCCATGTGAGGATATAGAGTTCTCCAGAGGTTACAGCAACAGAGTGCCATTTTGGAAGCAGAAGCAGTCCTCACCAGACACTAGTCTTGCCAATGTGTTGATCTTGGTCTTCCCTGCCTCCAGAACCGTGAGAAATAAATTGTTACTGTTTATAAATTACCTAGTCTGTGGTATTTTGTTATAGTAGCACAAATAGACTAAGACAGTATAAATATATTTTTGCTGGACAGTAAATTTCTTTCTAATCTTTTACAGGCTACTTCAGGAAACAACTTTGTATGTATGCCGTTTCATATTTGTGCAGGCGTATCTGTATGATATGGGATTATTGGTTCAAAGAGTATATGCAGATGTAATTTTGGTACCTAGTGTCAGATTCCCCTCCATAGGAGTTGTGCCATGTTGTATTCCCACTGGCAGTGTTTGAGAATGACTCTTTCCCTGCAACTTTATCAACAGAATATGTTTTCAAATTTTTATATTTTTGCCAATGCTTAATGAGAAATGGCATGTAAATATAGTTTTAATTTTCATTTCTTCTACATATTTAAGCAAGGTTTATTTTACATTTTTTTCTATTAGGATGTTGGTCTTTTTCATCTCAGTTTCTAGGAGCTCAGTGTTCATCAGGGAGATTAGCCTTTGTGTCTGATATCAGTTGCAGTTTTTTCCTCTCACACTTTGTCATGTTTTATTCATGGTGTTATCAGTGCTTTCTTCTCTTTTCCTCCCTTCCTCCTCCTCTCCGCTCTCATCTTCTTCTTCCCTCTTTTTTCTTTTCCCTCTTGGCTAGCTTCTGCATTTGGGTCATAGTAAGACGTTCCACATTCCAGAATTATAAAAAAGTCACCCAGGTTTTCTTTTGGTTACTTTACGTAGGATTTCACTTTTAAATCTTTGGACCATTTTAAGTTTATCCAGATGCATAGTGTTAGTTGTAGAACCAGTGTAATAATTTTCCAAATGGTTACCCATTGTTCTAGTGTCATTTTATTAAGAAGTCTCTATTTTCCCCCTCTGAATTGAGATACTACCTTTGACACATAATAATTTCTCATATTTATTTGGGTGTATTTCTGGACATTGGATTCTGTGTTTCCCTAGTCTGTCTGTTCAGATTGACAGTGCTTTACCTACTGAAGCTTTATATAGTTTACCTTAACATCTAATGGGGTTATCCTCTATCATTGCTTCTCTGTTTTAGAGCTTTTCTTAAAAAAAAAAAAAAAAAAAAAAAAATATTGTGGGTTATATTTTTTTTTAAAAGTTAGAAAAAATTTAAAACTTCTAAAAAAAAAATATTTAAGGAAAACACTGTAAAATTAAATTATTATAAAGAAAGGGATGTTTCATAACCACTAAACTGA